>CAKAOH010022846.1:0-13703 GCA_916701665.1 Sebastiscus tertius | reverse complement strand
GCATGTCTGTAAAGGGGAGACTCGTGGGTACCCATAGAACCCATTTACATTCACATATCTTGAGGTCAGAGGTCAAGGAACCCCTTTGAAAATGGCCACGGCAGTTTTTCCTCACCAAAATTTGGTGTAAGTTTGTTTTGTAAGTTATCTAACCTCCTTCACGACAAGCTAGCATTTGAGGAGAGAAATAAGTATTACAGTAACAGAATATTGATTCATATTTGATCAGCGCTGCCTAGTTTGACCGTTCGGTCGGAGTTCACAAGTGATTGAAAGCCGGCTCTCATAGACGGCAAGGCTCCAGCTCGGCTCTGATTGGTTGTTTTCCTCCAGTCTGTGAAATCTTGCAGATGCCATTAGGAGCACCGGAGGACACAGAGGAACTTGATTTTTTTCAGATTACCAGTCTCATGCACTACTGTCAGGATATAGTGACTGCTTTTAATCATATTTTCTCCATTTCTACCCACTGCAGCTTTAATGCGTTAAAGACATTATTGGTATTAAAACTGATTTTTTAAATGAGGTTTTAGACACTTTTTAAATCGTATTTTAAAGTTGTAGTGGCTGCGTGTCAGTGCAGTCACAACCAATCATAGATAGACGCTAGGGCTGCACACTTAATCGTATATTGAACGTGATCACCATTTTGGCTTCAGACAATTAAGTGAACTTGATCGACTGCGATATTGATGTTTAAAATGCGGGCTCCACTCGTAGAAAACTCCACTACATATTAAATTAAGAGCTTCCTAAACTAACAGCCAGCCGCCATTCAACATGTTTTGGCTTCACTTTTGGGGAGCTGCCACACCGCTGCGCGCCCGCACCTTACAAAAAACTTCCTTGAATGTTGTGGCTGCAGTCCAGAGTAGAAGAGTAATATACTGCATATTACTTGTTTTAAATGAAAAAGCACTAAACTCAGGTGAAGAACCTTATTTTTAAAGGGCCCATATCATGCTCATTTTCGGGTTCATACTTGTATTTTGTGTTTCTACTAGAACATGTTTACATGCTGTAGTGTAAAAAAAACCCTTTATTTTCCTCATACTGTCAGCCTGAATATACCTGTATTTACCCTCTGTCTGAAATGCTCCGTTTTAGTGCATTTCAACGGAATTCCATTGCTAGGCAACAGTGTGGGTCCATGTTTACTTCCTGTCAGCTGATGTTATTTACATACACTGCAACAGGAAATAAACTGAGACACATTTAGAATGTTTACGTTTAAAACCGTGTAATGATCTAAATATTGTAGCTTTGTGACATCACAAAATGGACAGAAATCCTAACGGCTTGTTTCAAATGCACAATTTCTGAATATGGGCTGTGTGTGTGTTTCTCCGTATAGTGAGCGTTTTGATAGTTTAACAGTATTTATACATTACTTAAACCTGCTTTATAGTATAAAGACCTGAAAATCTCACTTTTTACAATATGGGACTTTTAAGTCTTATTTTGATGCAAAGATTTGCACAACATGAAAGTGAAAGCTGTGCTCTGTTTATTTAATTTTGAGTAAAAAGTTTTGCTACAGTCACAGTTTTTAGGATCAGTCTTATTTTGATGTTAATATTTGTACATTAGCAGGAATGTAACACAACGTGGAAGTGAAAGCAGTCTGTTTATTTATATGTTAAAGTGCAGTAAAAAAAAAAGAAATATCTGATGTTCCTAAAATCCATGAATAATCATGATAAATAATCATGATCTCAATATTGATCAAAAATAATCGTGATTATCATTTTGGCCATTATCGTGCAGACCTAATAGACGCTACAACGGAAATGACATGAGGCTGTGAGGTGGGAAATGGATGATTCAGAGGACTGGATGGAACAAGATGTTTTCAGGGTGTGTCATGGGTATGTTGTGTTGTCACAGCCTCAGTTATCATAGAAGAGGTGTTGGCTGTGGTCTGAGTGGTCTGGGTGTCCTCAGAAACACATTCTTGCTGTCAGAGCTGAAGAGCTCTCCGTCACCGATCTGTTGGTGACCATGTGCCGTCGCACAGTTCATTCTGAGATTCACACATACCCCTCAGTTATTTTATTCAGCATGAGCACAGCAGTGCTGTAACATCATGACATCGTGATGCACACAACCACCCCTTTTGTTGTTTCTACACTAAATGAAAGTGAGTGTACTCTCTTGATATCCCACCACAGCACTAGAAATAATATTTTGACCATCATGTGACACGCCTGAATGAGTCTCCGCTGAAACAGAGATAATTAGATTCTTTAATGCAGGGTGACACCTCTGTCATTAACTGACTAACAAAAATCAGAAATACATGGAAGAATCCATGTTCTGATGTTCCATCATGAAATTAGACACAATGATACCACAATATAAACAGGACCAAAGCCAGGATATTAAAAACACGGAAACACAAATTAAAAATAAACAAATAAGGAAGACATTAAATTAATGATAAAAATAAGACATGTAAAGAATAAACATGAATATGATGAATAACAAATCAAAAAATGAATTCAATTCAAACAAACATGAAATACTGATTATATGTACACCGCCCCTCAAAAAACAAACAAATTAAACATATAAAGAACGACATGTTAGAAATATATGATAAAAAGACATGCAAACAATTAACAAGAATATGAATAACAAATAAAAAAAATCCATCACATTTTAAATATAGTAAAAACATGAAATACTGATTACATATACTCCCCCCCTCAAAATAAATCAATAAAAATAAAATAAACAAATAAAGAAAAAATATTGAACATGAATAAAAAAAATAAAAAATACATTAAATAAATAAAAACACAAAATACTGTTCACAAAATATTTTGATAAAGAATCCTTATCACAAGGTCAACCTATTTCTTTTTTAATCTGGTCATGTTCATCAGTGGCTGGAGTTACTCAGGTGTATCATGTTTATGTCAGAGTATGGAATGTCAATTATGTTGTTGCATATAGATATAATCAAATAAAAAGAATGTCATAAGGTTGTACTTGTCCTTAAATGTAGGTATTATTTAGAATGTATTAACTTCTGTCAAATGGATTCATTTAATGGATAAATTGAGGTTTCATTTGCAGTGTCAAGTCAAGTCAATTTTATTTGTATAGCCCAAAATCACAGATTATCCTCGGGGGGCAGTGCAGTGCTGCTCTTATTATGATACTTTAGATTTAGACTCCTTTGACCTCTATCCTGAAGATTTGCTATTGGAGTGGTTGTATGTAAGAATTCCAACAGTAGTCCAAGGGTTGCTCTTAAAGCTTTTAATGCAGTGGTTTCTCACCTGGGGGGTTGAGCCCTCTGGGTTTTGGTCTTTTGAAAGCAGATTGAGATTGATGCATGTACTCTGAGTCCGCATGTCGAGAGGGTGGGCTAAGTGTATGTGCCTAAGTTATCTATTATTCATTTAGGAACCCTTATCCCTCAGACTTTTACTTTGCAATGTCATGCAGGTTTACTATTGTATTGACAATTTGAAGGATTCTTATTATTTTTTGTTATTCATATATTTTTTTCTTCCTCCCACATCAGGCCTGTAGATAATCTCACATGCTTTAAAGGGATAGTTTGGGTGTTTCTCAGTGGGGTTGTATGAGGTCCTGATCCGTAGTCCGTGTATTAGCTACAGTAGATGACGGTTGGCACGCCCCCAGTTTGGAGAAGCAGACAGGACTCACCGCACTGAACCAAACCGCTGTGGACGGGGACGGCAGCAAAACATATTTTATCCACCTAAAAGAAAGGCCCACCTAAAAAAGTCTATCAGTTTAAGTGTACGCTATATGTAGAATGTTTTCAGCGCTTTACTTTGCCGTCAGCCATTCCCAACAGGGAACTGAAGCCGTTGTATACATTTCTGCTCTCGCCAAAGCCACCAGGCTCCAGTGTGTATGACCTTGGTGAATCCAAACTAACCAAAGTCACACAAAAACACAAACTAACTCACCGATCAAGGCAGCGGTAGACCAGCAACTCACGTGTTCTGGAAGATAAAATTAGTTTTTCTAGTTGCTTCAGTTCCCCGTCGGAAACATAGACTGTACAGCATACAGACGCAGCCATCTAGATTTCCCCCTCCCTCTGTGATGGGGCCCAGGCCGATCCGTGACGGGTCCATGCTGGGACCTTGCCGGGTCCTTGGCTGAAAGGCTGTCTCACAGCAAGGTAAACCAGTGGAAATATTTGAAGTATAGCTTACAACTGATTTTTTTCAGGTGAGTCTTTCTTTTAGGTGGTTAAAAGACATTTTGCTAGCGGCTACATCCACAGCAGTACATCGCTTTGCTTCCGTGCTGATACTCTTGTGTGCTTCTCCAAGCTGGAGGTGTGCCAACTGTCATCTACTGTAGGTAACACACTGACTATGGATGAGTACTTCATACAACCCCACTTCAAAACACCTGAACTATCCCTTTAAGATCAGGGCTGTGGTGGTGGTGGAGTAGAATTTTGCTAGCGGTGGATGGTTGGTATAATGATCACCATCTGGAGGTTATACTTTATCCATATTCATATTAAACACTGCATACAATAAATCAGTGGTGGCTTGTGACCTCTTAAAGGGACTATTTGTAACTTCTTACACGTATAAATCAATCCAAGTGCGCTTGCGTGTGTCTCCGCTGTTCAGACAAGACTCCAACACAAACTACAGTGAAGCACCAAACCTCTTGGTTGTATCTAGTGAAGCCCGTCTGTTAAACAGTGTTGGCCGCGGTCGGAGGATGCGGAGGAGACCGTAGCTTTGGTCTCCAGGACTGGAGTCTCCAACCAAAACTCCGGTGTCTCCCCTGTTCCCTCCGGCCGCGGTCGGGAGGCTGAGGTGGGAAAAGCCAACACTAGGATCAGCACTGATTCATGGAGAGACCTTGGTCTGGTCAGCTAACATTACTGCCAAGCAGCTGAAATATAGAGTGATATTGTGCTTTTAGCTGACGTGTGTCTCCTCACTGTGTTGAGCGATGCTCCTTCATGTCTATGTAGAGCGAGCACAAGCGCGAGCAACAGGACGCTGACGTTCATTGACTTAACGGTCACAGGTGTTGCTGTTAACAAGACATTTCTGATTCTTACAAACAGTCCCTTTAAAGGACAAAGCTGGTGTTATTCTATATTTTTCTTCTTGTCAACAAATCCCATGAAAAGACCAAAATCAACGATGTGTCAGTCCGCCTCTCAATACTTTCTGACTTCCCTACCCTGTCTGATTTCTGGTTTCTACAAAAGATGTAAATCTTCAAACACCTTTCAAATATATAGTTTCATTATTAAGAAAAGCTCAGTAGTTTCTTGCTGGCCACTTTAGTTTAAGAGACATTACTCAAATAGGAGGAAATGGTGCATTTGTTAGGGACTCTCTTCAGCGGTGGTATAAAGCTAGGTATTCAGGGCAGCAGAACGGTGTACGTGGGTTTGAGTCAAAGTACACTACAGTGCGCGTGTTCATGGTAAGGAGCATGTCACCCAGTGCAACAGTGTGGCTCACTGATGTGTTTTTAATAGTTTTCTCACAACAATGGAGCTCTATGGCAACCCTTTCTGTAGGGACAGTGGTTCTATAGGGAGGGGGCATTTATAAATCAGTGCAATAGTTCCAAAAATAATCTGACTACATAACCACAAATAAGGTACATGCAATCAACGGGGGGCATACAAAGAATTTTGTGTCTATACTGTATGTTCTCACAGCTATACTGGCCAACAGGACAGATTCTAAGATGAGTCTTGAACATTGGATAGAAGAACAAGCCTTTTTTTAAAATTCAGTTCAGTGAAGTGTTTGACAGGGTGGATGTCTGGACCTGTGGTTTTGCTGCGGTTCCTGATGAGCTGAAAGCAGGCTTCCACTCAGGCTATTAAAGCACACATAACCTGATTAGGGCCTGTGTTGTGTGAAGGAGGCCACTGCTGCTGTAGACTCTTAGTCTCCTGGATGCTCTGTACCGCTACGCTACATGTTTTCAACAAGATAAGGCTCTGCTTAAAGGGGAAATTTTCCACCTTTTATGTGGCTGTCCAGTCAGTGTTGATGTAAATGTAGTTGATTGAAGCAATAAATTCCTCAATGCGTACTATGTTGACTGAGAAAGCTGAGTTCGCTGCTGCAAAATCTGTTGTTCTTCCTGCGTCCAGGGCCGTCATTTAACACGGCAGTGACGTACTTTAGTTTGGGAAGGGAGAGCTAAAAGCTATTTCAGCTTCTAGTCTCCACCTCTGGGTAGCCAGGGGGGCGTGCTCTAGATGCCGCTCAAACACAGAACTTCCTAATCCCGTTGTAAGTACAACTAAATGCATACAATATGCAGACATTTAGCGCAACATCAGCCCCTTTCTTACCCCAAGTGAAGGAGTTCAAGTACCTCGGGGTTTTGTTCACAAGTGAGGGGACTATGGAACGTGAGATTGTACTGATTCCTCCTGAGCTTCGGTTTGAAGTGAATCCTGTAGCCTACTGACCCATGTGTTTTACTGATGCTGTGAGGACATTTCAGTCAAAAATCACCTAAAACACCTAAAAAATTAAGTGAATCCAATGGGTCTTCACATCCTCAGATGATGGGAGTACATGAAGACTTTTCTACTGGTTCTTGCAGACTAACAGAAGTAATAGCATGCTTTGCCTTTAGTTACAAGGCGGACAGTGACAGATTCAACAGCCACTCTGTGGGCGGGATTACCTAGCTGAAGGTTGTTCTACCTTTCCACCAGGAAACCCTTATATGGCCTGAAAAATATCACCGACGTCACCAGTTTAAGGAAGTGCTGATCAGTGTTTTTTTTCAGACCCATTTTCTGAGAGATGGAGCAGGAAAAAAAGAAAAAGAGAGAAGATGGTCTTTTATGACACTATGGTGACCTGTAGACACACTGGGGACAGATATTGATGTTTAAAAGACATGGAAAAGTGCATTTTGCATAATAGGTGACCTTTAAGACCATTTCCTGTAAACCTTGACTTGAAGCCACTGATGGATGGAGCTACTTAATTTCACAGGATAATTTCTTGTATAACTAGAATGGCACTCAGAGAGCGCAGACCTCCGCCCCCCTCTCCGTTCAGCTTGCGCCATCATCCACATGTATTTTTGTTTATGTTGAGATCAGCTGTACGTAGTGGAGCACCGTAAAACACTTCATTCGAACTGGACAGAAACAAACTAAAACTCACCTAAACCGTCGTTGTTACTCTCTCCAACAATCACCAAGTGTGCTTTGGTCCAACTCAACTGTAATTTCACAGTTTAATGTGAAAAAACGCAGAATATACAGGTGTCCCCTCCTCCACCCCCTGCTCTCTCTCTGTCCCTCTCTATGTACAGGCTGAGCAGAGTTATTAAAAAGAATTCCTGAGGCCGGATCATGATCTAGCTCGCCACCAAAATGTAATGGGTGGTGCAATGTGCCACACCCCACCCCTCCAAAACATTTCATTCAAATCCACGGCGGACTTTTGGAGTAATCCTGCTAACGGACAAACAAACCAACAAACCAACGCAGGTGAAAACATAACCTCCTTCCTAGGCCTTCGGCTTTGGCGGAGGTAATAACTGTGTCTCTCCATGACTCATCCTGACCTAGTGTAAGGCACCCTTCCCACCAGCATCAACAGTCTTTATGTCACAGGTTGGGCATTTGTCTCCATGCTGAAGGGCATCAGAAATACCAAGCCTCTGGTAGCAGTCACAAAGAGAACAAGTCTGAAAAAATTAAAAGTAAATGTTCTTTTCTGGTCTGAATTCTTAGAGTACCACAACTCCAAATTGTACAGTTTGAAACCTCTTTAATTGTGTATTATTTGATGTTGTGAGGCTAGTAAATAATTGTAGCCTGATTCCAGACCTTTCTATATTTCCTCTTTTTTTTTCAGTGATTCAGATAGGTCCGGTGTTATGACCACTGACGACTCTTTAACACACAACCTTCTTTTTCAAACAACCAAGCCAATCAGAGCTCGGAAGGCAGGATTACCAATTGGGATGTCATCTTCCAGAGCTAGAAAAATGGCGACAGAGAAATTGCCACAAAAGTTGCTACAAGTGGGGATGAGATTGACACAGCTGTGCATGTTATTGTAAGTTTACTTACAGAAATAGCAACTCTTACATCTGCATATTTCTTCAATCAACGTGAAAAACATTGCTCCTTGCAAGCTCTACCTCAGCGGGGGAGAGGGAAGAAATGATTTGTTCATTTGTTTATATAATTATCTTATTTTTCATTCATTTTCTTCTCATTTTTTTTCTCATGAATTTTAAAAAAAGGACATGTAGGGGAGCTTTATTCATTTATTTTTCATCACACAACTGTCATTGCATTCTGTCACTGCATCCCAAAATAAATGAGTTTGAGCGGAGCATGGCGATGTCTTGGGCGTGACACTGCTTGCACTTCAGTTACCACCAACTTTCTGAAGACGCTAATAATTCCACTGTAACGGCGTCTGACTATTAGCTCTGATCTGTGTGAATTGGATTGTTTTTGCAGTGAGGCTCATTTGCATAGAGAGGGGCTAATTTTGCACCAAATATATGCACATTACCTAATTTAAAGGTGCTATTGATAACATTGATAACATTCAGCCACTAGATGTCACATTCTCCCTCTCTCGTTCCATTACATTTACTTCACAACAAGTCGTTGCCAAGCACTTACCATCAATCTCTGCCATTTATCCGTTTTTTTCCACACTAACTGACAACCCAGAGATACCACGTGATACCAACGTCGTTTTACTGTTGGCTCACAAGCCTTGTTAGAAGTGGGGACCAAACGTCAGATATCTTCCACAGAGATAAACAAAGCATTCATTTTGGACCTGCCAACATTTTTTCAATGATACATTTGCAATCATAATAATTGTTTTCAGGAAAAGCCATACTTTTATTCGACACCTTTCTAAAGGCTCTGTAGATGTATTATTTTTTATAAGATACTAGTTTACATAAAAATGTTATCAGTAGCACCTTTAAATACGTGCAAATAGCACAGGAGACTAGGGGTGGAACAGTTCATAAAATTCACGGTTGGGTTCATATCACGGTTTTGGGGTCACGGTTTTCGGTTCGGTACATTTCTGTTACAGCGAGGAGGTCGTGTTCTGATTTCAACATGCTTTTCATTTATTTGGCAAAAATAAGTTAACAAATGTTTGCCTTAACAAAAATATGGCTTACATAAGGAACATCAACTCTTCTTCATTCCTGAAAGAATAGGTCTTCTACAGTCGTTAGTGCACACAAAAAAATGCAGCTTTGTTATTTTCATATAAATATGATGTAATTATAGACTAAGGCCATCAACATAAATTGAAGCATAAGCTCAACCAGAACTATACAAAAAAAAGAAAAAGAACAGTATAACAGATTAGTTTTTCCACTCACAACGTGCAGTATTTGGAGGAATACGGTTGGATTTCTGTGCCACTGTGTTATTTAAAATAACTAATAAATATAAAACACATTACAGGGATTGTGCTGCTGGAATTACTGTGTTGCTAAAGTGTCAGCGTGAGGGAATATTATAGCGCGGCTCAAGTAACGTTACGTTAATCATATGCTGAAATCCAGCGTCCTCCACGACTGCAACAGGCTGCATATCTTTCACTATAAACCTCCCCGACGCTGTAGTTGTGTTTTTTGCCCTGTCTGAGTCTGCATGTAGAGGCTGTTTAGATGCTGCGGGGAGGAGTTGCTCTTTCCTACATGAAGTGTTGCCGGTAGCATCAACCACACGTGTTGCCCAGTGCTCACACAGTCGCCGTTTTATCCACCACTTTTTTCCGTCATTTTCATGGTAACACTAAATCTGTAACGCTCCCATACAGCAGAGCCAAACGATGCTGGTGGATCCTCTAACTGGACTTTATTGTGTCTACTCGCCATTTCCTAAACTGACTGACAGCCGCACTCGCCACTTCATCTTGAGAAGGAGGCTGGGTCACGCTTCATCAACACCGGCGCAGTAAAATCTGGTCTGCACTCGCCGAAATTGAACCAATAGACACTTGATTTCTAGTGTGACAATAAACGGGAGCCTAACTCTACATGAAAAAAATACACAATTGGCCTCATAACTTATTTCAAATGAACCAAACAATTCATACACGTCCCGAACCGTGACTAGAGAACCGTGACTAGTGAACCGTGACTAGAGAACCGTGACTAGTGAACCGTGACTAGTGAACCCAACGGTTGGGATTTTTTACCTGAACCGTTCCATTCCTAGTATCTGCGCATTACGCACCATCTCTGTGCGTAATGCAGCCTCTGGAGGCTTCCGCTCAGCTCTTTCGGCCCATGCATGTGTGTGTGTGTGTGTGTGTGTGTGTGTGTGTGTGTGTGTGTGTGTGTGTGTGTGTATGTGTATGTGTGTGTCACTATGTGCGACGTAAAATCTTCATGCAGCCTATGAGACTGATCAGCCTGTCACCGGTCATGGCCGATCAGCTGACAACCGGCAGGTTTGACATCATTGCATCTCTAATTCATGCACGTGCTTAAATGCGATTTCTGTCTTTTAATTCGCACACTCAAAAAAAATGTCATATGCGCCCTGATACTGAGGAGTGTCTCTAATCTTTAGTCTACCTTTATTGATAAATGGGAGGCTTGTTGCCGAGACAAGACATCTCTACTGCCACTTGGGAGCAGTGGGCAGTGCAAGTAGTTGTGAACACAACATTGACATATTATCACCTTAAAAAGTTGGTTTTGCGAAGCCTTTAGAAAACAATTGCCTATTTCCACATCCAGCAGACACAGAGTACCATTATCAATCATTTGGAGCCGTGTTTATGTCCATTTGATAAATCTAAGTCCAATATCTACTCTCCTTTAACTGCAGTTTGGTCTCCAGCAACAAAAATATCTGTCTCTTTAGCTGCTAAATGCTCCACTATGTTACCAGCTAGTCCCTAAATCTGCCTGTCTGCTGTTTGGTGCTGAACCAGCAGGTACAGAAACAGCTGCCTGCTGCTGCTGGAAACAAGGAGAGGGTGAACCAGTTACATAAAAACCAAACCAATAAGCTAAAAGGGGCTAAAAAGTGTTGACAGGAACTATAGAGTTGGTGACAGTTCTCTGTGGGTTCAACACTATGAGTGACAACTTTCACATTATACACATTTGTTCCATTTTAGAGTTCCATACACAGCCTAAACCTAAAACTAAGAGAAGTCTGTTGTGAACAGTTGCTCTTCTTCATTTTCATTTTGTATCCTCTGTCATGTATTGTACTGAACATTCCAATAGCAAAACGCAGTAAGAACTTTACTACTTGTTGTTTTGATCTCACCATCAGTGCTTCAGTCAGAGGCAGTCCAGCGTCTCTTCCTCAACAAGCTGATAAATGTGACACTGGCGTGGCATCAAAACTTCCCCAAGCTACCCCCCTCATCCTCCTCCTCCCGGTTCCTCCACTGCTCCGTTCACGCCATCAAGAACACGAGGAGGAAGATGGAGGACAAACACTTGGCCCTGGCTGAGTTCAAGCAGCTCTTTGGGATCCAGGTACAACAACACTGTTCCTCACTGGTTTTCTTGTCAAAACATCTTCAAAATGAATCAAATGTATCAAACACTTAGTTGACTTAGTCTTTCTTTCTCTCTATACCACGGTCCAGGACGGAGCGGAGTGTGCCTACTACGCTGTGTTTGACGGCCACGGAGGGGTCGACGCTGCCACCTACGCTGCCACTCACCTCCACGTTGCTCTGAGTAAACAGGAGACGCTGCAGAGTGACACAGCCACAGCCTTTAAAACTGCCTTCAAACACACAGATGACATGTTCAGGGCCAAAGCCAAGAGAGAGGTACTGAAGCAGCACCGGTCCGTCACCCTGAGCACACAGGTTTCAGCTGACATACACATGCACCGTCACACAAACTGGTGTGAGTGTGCCACTGGTATATTACGTATATACAGTTCATCCTAGTTGTATATACCTCTTACTATTTATTTATTTGACTTCCCCGTTTATCTATACTTATTTCTGTCTTAGCTGCTGCTACACCTAACTTTCCCCTCTGGACATCAATAAAAGCTCATCTTATCTTAAATTATAACCAATTAATAAATCAACCAATTCAAAAATATACTATGAATCAATTAATTCAAATTGAATTTAAATGATGCATTATAATCTCAAAGTACAATAAAATGACAAGATCATTGAATTTATCTACTAATAATTCTATTCCTTATTTTGTCTTTAAACAACGAATTATTAATTGAATTTTAAAATGGAATCACAAAATAAATTTAAGGGCATGGAAAGGGACGACTCAAGGGATTGATTTCCAGGATTTATTTGCTCCTGCAGAAGACATTATAACCTATTAATTACCTTCTGGTCTCTTTCTGCATCTGTGCTCCCTCAGCAATGCAAAACAGCACAGTCTGATTTCATTCGTTTTCTTAAAATACATACAGATACATTAATGTGACATTGTAGCATGTATACATCACTGATCAAGAGCTATTACAATTTACAGGAAAACATATAATCTAAATTAGAACAACAACTCTCCTCGATACCATCAAAATGTTATACAAGAGGAGAAACAGTGACACCTGGTGGGCAAAGTAAAAAGGTGTGCCTACATGTACTTAAGTAAAAGTACCAATACTGTGATGAATAAGTACTCCACTACAAGTAAAAGTCATTTATTTAAAACCTTACTTAAGTAAAAGTACAGTATATAGTGTAATAAGTATATTAATCAAAATGTACTTAAAGTATCAAAAGTGAAAGTATTTGTTTTGCGACTTATATATTATTATATTTATATCATATTGCATATTATATCAGTAGTTTAGTTCAGTGGTTCCCCCAACCCTGAGGTCAGACTTCACGGGGTCACAAAATAAATCTGAGGGGTCGTGAGATGATTCATCTTGTAGAAAAAGAAAAAGAAAGTTCTGCCACACAAATTTCTATTAATATTTTGGACCTTTATCTAATCTGTGATTTTTAGTGAAATGTTGTAGAGTTTGATCTCTTTGGGATTCAAACAGTTATTTAAATGAAACCATTTGAAAACATTTGGGGGCCAAACTAGAGCAGCCGCTGGTTTATTTTTTTTTATCATATATTTGTTATTTTTGTAACTAGTAACTATGTCTCTCAAATCTATGTTGTGGATTAAAAAGTACAATATTTCCCTCTGAAATGTAGTAAAGAAGGGTAGAAGTATAAAATAGCAAAAAATGGAAATTCTCAATTAAAGTACACATACCTCAAAATTGTACTCTAGTAACAACCTTGTAACCTTGAGTAAAAGTAGGTTCTACCGAGGCGCCATCCCTCGCCTAAACCAAACCGAGTATTTATTTCCAGTGGGAGAGAATGCGTCTGACACCTGTCAGGTGAATTTCCTGTCGTGTGCTGCATGTGAGAAAGTGCAACTCTGACCTGTCAACCTGATTCTCGGGACATTGTCCGGAGTTCATAAGAAAAAAACGTCTTGAGTGTTTTCCGGACTTCCCTGTGTGTCGTGCTGCAGAGAAGCCCAGGCTGATAGATAATGTGTGTGTTGGCAGCGTCTGCGGAGCGGCACTACGGGTGTGGCGGTGCTGATCCAGGGACAAGAGCTGACTGTGGCTTGGCTGGGAGACTCTCAAGCAATGCTCGTCAGAAAGGGACAAGATGTAACACTCATGGACCCCCATAAACCAGACAGAGAGGTAGGGATATCACACT
>CAKAOH010022844.1:0-11605 GCA_916701665.1 Sebastiscus tertius | reverse complement strand
CTTTTTTTTATTTTTTCGACATGCAATACAATGACTTTTTTTTTTTACATACTATAGTATGGCTATCTTTCAACATACTATATTATGATATATATTTCTTTAGACATACTATACTATGAATTTTTTTTGGACATACTATACTATGATCTTTTTGATTTTTTTGATATACTATATTATTACTTTTTTATTTTTTTCGGCATACTATACTATAAACTTTTAATTTATTCGACATACTATACAGTCAGTTTTTTTCGACATTCCATACTATGACTTATTTTTTCAACATACTATTCTTTGACTTTTTTATTTTTTTTAACAAGCTACCGGGGTAGATCGCCATGGCAACTTATGCTGAACAGCTAACCTGTTCCGGGGCAGGTTATGTTCCAGATAAGAGATCAACGCTAATTCAATTCAATTTATTTTTATATAGCATCAAATCGTAACAGAAGTTATCTCGAGACGCTTTATATATAGAGCAGGTGACCATACACCGTAAAAGCACCGCCCAATCAGTTCTCTTGGAAAATGGCATCACCATTTGTGAAAGATCCCGTTGACTTGGGTGCGTGGATAGTGAGAGGGTCTCTTCGGCGGGCGAGAGTCTTTCGGTACCACCAAAACCCATTATTTCCCGATGATTACTTGTACGAGCGTTACAGATTCTCATCTGAGGGATTGGTGTACCTGTGTGAGCTCCTGGAACCATATGTTGCCAGTGTGCCACATCGCAGCTGTGCTCTTACAGTGCCGCAGACAGTGTGTATTGCTATGCGGCATTTTGCTACTGACACCTTCTTGTATGCTGTGTGTGACACTGAAAGCCTCAGCAAAAACACAGTCTGCAGCGCAATACATAAGGTTGCATGTGCTCTGACAGAGCTTATTGATGTATTTGTTGTTTTCCCTGGCCACTTGCCCACGCAGACCATAAAAGAGGGCTTGACTACTTGATCTATAAATAACGTATACTCTTGCAGGCCTATAGTAAATGCAGCCTAGTCTTTTCATAGGGTTCCCCAGAGTGCTTGGTGCAATAGATTGCACACACATTCCTATCTGTGCATGTCTGGGTGACAATGAGGCAGATTATGTGAATCGTAAATCATTCCACAGCCTCAACGTTCAGGTAAGTCTTGCTATCTATCTATAAAAAATGTATATATGTATATATAATTAACCTAGCTAGTCTTCAGTGGCTTGCCGAGCTCGAGGCAACTTTAAACGCTGAACTCAGTGCATCACTGAAGACCAAAGATGTAGCCAACTGTAATACACTGAAACGAACCCCCACTCAGGATTACCACCAAAAATAAGAAAGGCAAAATAACAAAATAATAAGTGTCAGGCTCTCTAAACCTGCCCGGTGACTACCTAGTCAGGGTGCTCTAAACCAAAATTCCAAGCTGGTCAAACAGTTATCCAGTCAAAAGCACAACTAAACAAGCAGCAATAACCACAAATGATCTAAACTCTACACTCGAGGCAAAAAAAAAATAGACAGAAAAACTTACATTTACTTCACCTCATGGATGTTCTAATCCCGGACGAGCCCCCATTTTATGTTACGACACTGAGAAAAGCTCATTGACGAGGTCGAACATAATCACACGAATCAAGAGTTTTCAAAAATATACAAGTTTTTATTTAAGTGCAACACAGAAATAATTGACCAATAATCAACCAAAGAGCTAAGTTAAGTAAAAACACAAACTAACCCCTAAAGTTTTACTCATAACTAACTGACCTGGTGAGCCAGCAAAAAGGAACAAAAGAGGGGAAGCCACCTCAGCCCAGCTCTTACAGAGCCGGCAGAACCGGGTGCTTCCCTCTACCCCTGAACAACATAACCCCAAACTAAACCCTGACAAACAGAAACAAAACACCGAAAACTAGACCACCGGACTCACCAGGAAAGATAAAGAACAAAACAACAAAAAACTACATGCTGCTGCTAGAGTGGAAGAGAGAGTGATCCCAAATCCCCTCCCCCTCTTTATTGATTCATAATCAAGAGAGAGCAGATTAGGCATGAGACAGGATCAGCATGATCAGAAGGAGGGAGAGCATAACACCGGCACATTGCCTGTATGAACATAAAGGGTTTGCAGAAAATGCAGTATCCGGGTTATTAAAGGTTAAAGGTCAGCACATATTGAAATATTATATTCACACAGCCCACAGGTGTCATGGTTTGACTGTTGTTCTCTCCACCATGGAGTCCTTTTAAATGCACATTGATTTTGATGCTGTTGTCTTGTGAAAGTATTGTTAACCCCAAATGCTTTTGCAGATGACTTGTGACCACCAATGTCTGGTGACAAGCGGTATGGAAACTGTACATTGCATATTATTTTTCATTTTGTGAACTACATTTTGTGATAATGATCATGACAATATCCCTTTTCAGGAAGAGTGCTGCTCGGGGACAGGGGTTACGCCTGCCTCCCATACCTAATGACCCCCTATCCTGACCCTGATGCAGGACCACAAACTGCATTCAACGTGGCCCTCACCAAAACCAGGGTCAGGATAGAAATGACATTTGGTTTAATTAAAGCACGCTCTGATTTTTATAAGGATCTTTTTGTGGTGTATTTCTAGTTGCTTTATCTCTATATCTAAATTCTAGTGTCCTTTTATACAAGGCCCTCACATTATCTGCTCCAACCTGAAACACAAAGCACATAACATGAGCTGATTTAACGTTCAGGCAGTCCCTTTGCAAGGCTCACTTAAAGAAAGGTGCACATGTTGCATTGACTACTAATACTTTAAAGTAAGGTTAATTCATTACCACGTGTGACCGTCTTGGCCTAGATGTAGAGGCCACAGGCTCAGGAAGAGGAGGAGTTCCCTCTTCCTGTTAAATGATCAAAGCAGCGGACTCATTTTAAGATATAGAGCATTTATTAGTCCCACGTGCAGACCACCACCATTTGCAGGTTGTTACACCCTACCCTTGGGCAGCCCTATTGGGGCAAACAACACTCCAACACTGACCCAAACCAACCACAAAAGACACCTTTAAAACTCTCAAAATCCATAGGATTTATTAACAAGAAAATATGAAAAAGACAAAGTATCAAGTCCTAAACTGAGAGGCAGCAGAACCAGCAGTCCCCACACCAGAAGCCTCTCTCTTCTGCTGCTGGTACAGGAGCTTTTAAACACCTCCTTCTCAGAACAATTGCAGCACACCTGGGCACCTTGTTGAGCAGTACAGCACACCTGGGCACCTCGTTGAGCAGTACAGCACACCTGGGCAGGGCTACTAAAGGGGGAAAAGGGACAACAGCACAGAAAACACATACAGCCGGAACAAGGTCATTTAAGATAAATCTATTGAACTTTATTCAAGCCATCTGTGTTAACCACTTAACACAGATGGTGAGTGTCCAACCTTGTGTTAAGATGGGCAAACTGAAAACTGCATAAAAGTGGTAACAGAAGACTGAAGTGTACCCCGAAAGCTCTCTCAGGGCACACTGACAGTGTCTCATCGTCTGGGGCCTCCACCTGAGGAAATAAAACAAGTAAATTGACTATTGAATCCATGATCAGCAAACACAGATGACATGTCAGCCAGTGAATACCACAGGTTGCTTTTACTGTTACCTCTGTATGAGACAGTGTGTAGGTAGGTGGTGGCAGCAACACCAGCGTCTCCCCATCAAGTAAATACATGTTAGTGTATTATATTTCTGTTTTATTAACAACCCAGTAGTAATACTTCGTTTCATGTACTTATTGACACATACCCTGTACAAATGTGGCCTGTTGGGAGTTGCCACCACCAGGGTCTGAAGAGACACCCCCTTCAGCCCCTTCCATTGGGGTATGACCCTCATTATTGCTGAGGGCCAGGGGCCCCCTCCAGTCTTTCTCATTTCATTTTGTTTTTCTGTTGGCTGCAAGCAAAGTCAAAGCATTTCCTTGTGCTTTTGTATATCGATATGATTCTACCACTGACACTGATTGAATCACTAAAGCCTCCTACTTGTTGTACTTATGAAGATATGAAAGTAAGCCTGCTTACTGCTTTGAATGATGCTTTTAGATTTATTCTTTATTTGCTCCCAAGTCCGTTTCACATCGCCGGGGTTACAGCCGAAAAAAAAAATTTAAAAAAAATAAATCACACTAAAATTGTCATACACACCATGTAATTTATAAAACGCCCTCATTAGACATCTAAGCATCACATTAAATTAATGGAATACACTAATGTAATTATAGTTGGATCTACTTGTGTCCTAAATGGGCAGTTATATTATAAGACAAACAATGTTTGTCTGCTGACAGTAGATTTGTCCATGTCTGTGATTGGTCAGATGCTGCAAACACTGACTCGTTCATGTGAACGCGCTCACAGCCAGATGGAGAAACCATGAGTTGATTTTCAGAGTTGATAAGCAGCGTCGTAGCACCGCTTAGCGGGATCTCGTTTGTTCGGGTTAGTGAAGCCAGATAACGAGGAGATACCCTGGTATGTTGAACTCACTTCGTCGTGCAGGCCTCTGGACTACTTAAGAACTTGTTAACCCAAACTACACAACAAAGTCAAGCTGGCATAACACCTGGTGGTGCCAGGGGAATGACATCCATGGACCATGAGGATGGGGCGTGTCTTATAGTCAGGGAGATGGTGGCCAGCTGTCTCCAATCACCTGATCAGCACCTCCTCCTCCAGCTCCAACCCACCGTGGACCAGGACACTGCAACACACACAGACATAGACACAACACCCTAGCCCTGGAAGAGGTCCTGGGGCCGTCACACATACTATACTAGGACTTTTTCATTTTTTAAATAATATACTATGACTTTTTAAAAAGATTTTCTACACATTATTCTTTGTTTTTTTCAACATGCTATACTATGACTATTTCATTTTTTTGACATGCGATACTATGACGTTTTTTAATGTTTTTGACATAGCATAATATGAATTTTTTTTTCATCCTACTATATGACTTTTTTAAAAGATTTCCTACACACTATACTTTGTTTTTTTCGACATACTATACTATGACTTTTTTTAAACATATTATATTATGACCTTTTATTTTTTCAACATACTATATGACTTTTTTTCGACATACTAAACTATGACTTTTTGAAAAAAAAATTCTATATACTTTACTTTGATTTTTGTGGACATACTATACTCTGACTTTTTAAAAAGATTTTCTACACACCATACTTTGTTTTTTTCGAAATACCATACTATGACTTTTTTAATTTTTTTTGACACGCAATGCTATTTTTTTATTTTTTTATTTTTTCGACATACTACATTATGACTTTTTCATTTTTTAAATAATATACTATGACTTATTTTGACTTTTTTTAAAAGATTTTCTACACACTATACTTTGTTTTTTTGACATACCATGACTTTTTTTTAAATTTTTTTTGACATGCCATTCTATGACTCTTTTTCAACATACTATATTATATTTCTTTTTTTCAACATACTATACTGACAGTGTGTTCCAATCCACATACTTCAAGAAGTACACTTCAATGTAGTGCACTTTGTGCACTCTGTACTCACTTGAGTAGTGCGTAAATTTCAGTGGGGTAGGGTCATCTCAAATGGAATACTCTGCGGTGCACTGACCGGAAATGACGATCGCAACATTTGACCGCGGCTCGCTACCCGCCAAAATATGTAATGAAAAAAATGAGTGGAAATTACGTTTCCAACGTCGTCGCCTACGATGTGTCCTTCTGTTGGCTGAAAATGCACCGGTATGTTTACGTATTGTATTGTTTTATTCTGTTATCTGCGTATGTTTGAATAGTGCTCGTGGCTCCGCCCCTTCCACTATGTAGCCAAGATGGAGGCAGTTGAGTGTGGAAAGTGTCCAGCGTTCCACACTCAACGATCTGACCGTTTTGAGTACAACATCCGGGTACTTTGAGTGCACTGCATTTTGCCGTACTTCCCAGAGTGAACGCACTTATGCACTCAAAATAGTAAGTGTAAGTACAGAAGTTCGCGGATTGGAACACTGACTTTTTTTCGACACATTATACCATGACTTTCTCATTTTTTAAATACTGTACTATTAATTATTTCGACACACTATACTATGAGTTTTTTTTTAATTTTCTGACATACTATACTATGATTTTTTTTTAAGATTTTCTACACACTATACTTAGTTTTTTTCAACATACTGACGACCCCTCCTCCATCTGCTTTTGCTTGTTGCTACGGCTCTCTTGTCTGTCTTGCAGGAAGGAGTGTCGTTAGTGGGATGAGCCACACCTGAGCCTGGTGGCTCTCTCCCCTTCAAATAGCTGCCTCAGTCTGCAGTCTCCCGCTCTCTCTGGAAGACTCAACACTCTCAGCTGCGTGGCACGGACATGAATTCTTTTTGGTTCTTTCCACCGTACACATTCACACACACCCATACACGCTCCACACCACTGATTTACTGATTTTCACACGTTATATTGAATTACTTTTGGTGTTTTGTAAAATAAATGAAGTGTTCTTTTGCGCCACCTCGTGTCTGTCTCCCTCTTTGTCGAAGCCTTGAGCCAGGCTGTGACAGATACTATACTATGACTCTTTTTCAACATACTATATTATCATATTTTATTTTTTCGACACACTATAATATGATTTTTTTTTTTTTCGACATACCATACTATGAATTTTTTTTGGACATACTATACTATGATCTTTTTTATTTTTTTGATATACTATATTATGACTTTTTATTTCATCGACATATTATAGTAATATTATAGTAGTAATACTACAACTCTTTTTTGACATACTTCACTATTGCTTTTTTTATGACTTTTTTCGACGTACTATACTATGACCTTTAATGACTTTTTTTCTGACATACTCTACTATGGCTTTTTTAAGACTTTTTCGACATAATAGACTGTTTTTCTTAATGATTTTTTCGACATACTATACTATGACATGTTATGATTTCTTTCAACATTTTGTACTATGGCTTTTTTATGACTTTTTTAGACATATTATATAACTTTTAATAACTTATTCTACTATACTGTGGCTTTTTATGGCATACAATACTATGCCTTTTTCATGACATTTTTTATTTTTGATTGATGATTTAATTTATGGCATAGTATACTACAACTTTTAATGACATTTTTTATGGCATACTATGCTCTTTTTAAAAAAATGCTTATGGAATAATATACCGTGATTCTTTTAATGAGGTTTTACGTGTTTTCATGACATACTATGCTATGATATTTTTATGACTGCTTTGACTTAACCAAAGTATCTGAATACTTCCACAACAGTATATATTTAGAAATCAAATGATCAAATGATCAACATCAGGTAATGAAATGCAAGTATGAAGGAGAGAAGAAGAACGAGATTGATGAAAAGTACACACTCATAACTCCAGTTCAGTCTTTTTTTTACACATTCTCAAGAGCGATGTTCAAGCACACTACCTTCCATGGGATGAAATCCAACAGTCACCAGTCTGAACTCTATAGTAAATGGTATAGGTGTTTCGACATACCATACTATGACTTTTTTTGGACGTACTATACTATGACTTTGTTAAGAGTTTCTTTCAACATCTTTACTATGACTTTTTTAGTTTTTCAACACACTACACTATGACTTTTTTAATTTTTTCGCCATACTATACTAAGACTGTTTTTCGACGTACTGTACTATGACTTTTTTGACATACTATACTTTGCATTTTTAAAAACTTTTTCCAACATACTATACTATCCCTTTTATGACTTTTTTCGACGCACTATACTATGACTTTTTTTTTTTACATACTATAGTATGACCTTTTAATGACTTTTTTAGGCATACTATATTATGACTTTATTTTTTCGACATACTACACTATGGTTTTTTTATTTCTTCAACACTACTATGACTTTTTTTCGACATATTATACTATGAATCTAAGTAAACTGGTAGTGAGATGTTGGGAACAAACTGGAATGACAACTTGTTTACTGCACAAAACACATGTTAATTTATTTCCTTTACAAGATAATGGCACAACAGAACTCAAACTTAAAGGCAACTTAAGAATATACATAACTAAAAGAAAAATAGCTTCAAGGCACACGGCTTATCATACAGTTTGTGTCCCAGGCCTTCATGTCCCCAAAGTCTGCAGGTAGTCATGCTCTTGCAGCTCCACAGGGTGCACACGTGGAGCGGAGAGCAGCCCTGCCAGTCGGTCTCGCTGGCCATGTCCGCATCGTTCCCCCCTCACAGGACGCGGTGGAACCACACCAATGTCCCCAGCATCCTCGATGGGCTCCAGGATGTCCCCCACTGTGAGGCAGATATTATGCAGCACTGCACAGGCGGTGATGACTGAGGGGACAAAGGTGTGGTCGACCTCCAGAGCCCTGAAGAACAGCAATCTCCAACGTGTTTTCATCATGCCAAAGGCCCGCTCTATAATAGAACGGGCCTTTGGCATGATGCTGGTTGAAGCGGCTCTGAACCCCCTCCCCTCCCCCTCGCAGTGGTTCTGCCTGCAATTGTATGGATGGGAAGAGCTTTCTGTTGAGGTAATCCTGGCCATTGGGTCCTGGGGGGGGTCTTTATGGCATGACAGCCATCAATGGCACCCACACACTTGGAGAATACTGTTGGCCAGCCGTGCAAAGGCTTGGCCAACCTCGTCCAGTGCTCCAGCGGTGGGCAGTTTGATGACCTCCTGGCGAAGGGCTGCAATCTTCTCCACTCCAGTGTGCACCAGTCTGCAGACTGTGGACTTGGGGACATGAAAGGCTCGGGACACCACACTGTATGATAAGCCGTGTGCCAGCCAGTATAAAGTAATTAACAAATGCACCTCATGTGACCAGCCTTGTGTGTTCTTTGATGGCAGAACCCTGAGAAGGACCTCGACGGACTGTCTCCCCAGCCTGTAGTCCGCCATGAGGTCCTTCTGGCCATCAAAGAACACAGCAAGGACTGGCACATGAGGATTTAATTGAGCATAAAAAATTAGATCTGTGTTTATTTCCATCTCCATCTCCATCTCCATCTACGGAGATGGAGATGGATCTAAGTAAAGGAAACGGTTACTTCCCACACATAAGTTTGCTAAACTATGATTAGAACTAATCTTACATTAAATGAAACTCATTGGTGCAACGAGTCATGAAACATTACACTTGTGTGATGCTTACCTCTGAACACAGGATAGCCCGCTGCAGCCTTGCTCTCCTGCGCCGTGCATGATGCTGCTGTTGCTGCAGCATATTAAAAATAGTTCCTGCACACAGTACTGCATTTGATGCCATTTTCTTCTGACATCTTCTTTTGTCTATCTGGCACTTATATAGTGCTGGTACCTTCTTCTTCAATCAACCTCATAAGTTACAGCTGGTAAGGTGTCAACCCACCTAATGACCCTAAATGTGGCTGCTGAATGGCAGTGATACCATTGAATGGAATTTGAAGAGGTCATTTGCAAGAACTGATCTGTTTTTATTTTCCTACATTGTTTTTTGTGTGCAATCCAGGGAATATTAATCAAACTGGTCATGGGTTGTTTTGATAATATATCTTTTCTCATGAATCTTGTATTTTTTTTTATTGTAATCATTCAAATTTGGCTGGGTGGTTAGCAAAATATTTTTCTGTGGTGTGACAAACCCAGAATGCATTTTTCTTTTTACTTTACCCAGACTGGGCTATTGATGAAATTGGCTTATTCATTATAAAAATGCCTTATCTGTTTTTGCAAATTAACTCTTCATTTATACACTTATTTCGGTCTGCAATTAATGACAGAAATGTAAACACAAGCAAATGTGTCAAACAGAGTCCACAGTTGGTGGGGAGCTATCGTTTGTGAGTGAACACAGAACAGTTAACGCTGTCAGCGGATCCAGCTGTGCCGCCGTCATCAGAAACGGACGTCGCTTCACGTGACGCTTCAGAGGAAACGACGTCCCAATGCTCTTAAAACGGCTTTCCTCATTTCCTCTCTCCTCCCATGGTTTCCTTGCGTCTCTCCATGCTTCCCTGGTGGGAGGAACTAAGACGCAAGGAAAAGACGCAAGTGAGGGAAACAGGGATGCAATTAAGAGCTTCGGGACGCAGCCCCTCACTTGCATCTTTTGCATCTTGCAAGGAAACCATGCGAGGAGAGGAAACGAGGAAATACGATTTAAGAGCATTGGAACGTCGCTTCCTCCGAAGCGTCACTTGAAGGGAGGTCTGTTTCTGATGACAGCAGCAGCTGATCACATCTGGATCAGCTGTCAGTCGGCTTTAACAGCTGTTTGTGTCTGAACTGTACTAATACTAATAAAGACAAGTGCAAGCTGCAGCCTGTATTTCTACTGTGGACTGCTTAGAGGCTCAGGAACCATCTCTACTGGCACAATAACTTTATATTATTTATTCATTATTAGTGTCTGTAGTTATTGATATTCGGATTGTGAGTTAATTATTTAATAACTCAGAATATGACTTTGGTGTCTTTTGAACACTGGACATTATTTATTAGGCTAAAGGGAAAATGTAAATGATGTAACTCATCAAACCCGACTTTCAGGAATTGTCAGCCTCAAGTGACTGAATGGAAATGAGGATAAATGATGTAAAAGGTGTTTGTTGCTGACAGACAGACTCTCCTTCTCTCTCTGACTTTAATAGTTTCATTAATAAAAGTTAACAGGGGAGTAACAGATCATGAAAAGAACATTTTTTCTAATAAATGCAAAAAGTTATTTTGAGTCAGTTTATCAGGTTTTATAAACCCCTCTCAGTGTCAGGCTGCTTCGCTGACGGTGTGTAAAGCAGAGATACTGCAGGTCCTTCTGCTGCTGTTCAGAGCTTCAGTTAACACAGATTATAACTAGATGGTGAATCAGAAGACAACTAAACTATAAAACGTTTAATCTGTGATCTGTTTTCACTCTGGTATAAAACTACAGTGATGTTGAGAGGTAAAGTTATCAAATCAGTCCGGTCAGCAGCAGCGTCCAATCAGTAACTGATATCCAATAAGGGGGCGTGTCGGTCTGTAAAAGACTTCCGTGGAGGATACACTGGTGTATCCTCGCTCACAGCTCCTCCGGCAAGCCTCCTCGATCCTCGATCCTCGATCCTCGATGCACAAATAAGAGCTTTGGGATGGTCTTCAAAATGGCGCACCAGAACAACTTCCGGTTCAAGCGAGGATCGAGGAGCGAGGAAACGAACATTAAGAGCTTTGGCACGCACCCTCTATTGCTCTGGTATATCATGACCTCTCTATTGCTCTGGTCTATAGTGACCTCTCTATTGCTCTGGTCTATAGTGACCTCTCTATTGCTCTGGTCTATCATGACCTCTCTATTGCTCTGGTCTCTCATGACCTCTCTATTGCTCTGGCCTATAGTGACCTCTCTATTGCTCTGGCCTATAGTGACCTCTCTATTGCTCTGGTCTATCGTGACCTCTCTATTGCTCTGGTCTCTCATGACCTCTCTATTGCTCTGGCCTATAGTGACCTCTCTATTGCTCTGGCCTATCGTGACCTCTCTATTGCTCTGGTCTCTCATGACCTCTCTATTGCTCTGGCCTATAGTGACCTCTCTATTGCTCTGG
>CAKAOH010022843.1:0-140173 GCA_916701665.1 Sebastiscus tertius | reverse complement strand
AAAATGTCTGAAAAAAAAGTTTGAAAAAAAAAGTTTGAAAAATGTTGGAAAACAAAAGTCTAAACAATGTCTGAAAAAGGTAAAAAAAAATAAATAAATAAATTTGAGATGCTGCTCAGCACTGTGTGTCAAAATGCAATTCTTGCAGAAATCTCCAAATGTCAAAAGTTTTTGATTCCAAATCACAGCATGGCTTTTTCTATTCTGTTCCTCAAGGTCTTGGTGTCTTAATGGGGTATTTTGGAGGATTATTGATCATTTTTATCAATTCTCCAGTGGAAAAAATGGTTAAATTCAGCACCAAATCTGTGTAACAAATAATATCAACTGAAAAATTGCTACAACAACTTATGAGACATAATAGAGACTGACCATCATATACTTCTATCATAATGTTTTAAGCTCTTATACACTTTTACAATTAATTTAAAATAATTAATTCATGTTTATTTCTGATTTATGACTAGAACAACTTGACACACAGTACTCAGCAGCATCTCAAATTAATCTTCAGGTTCCCAGCTTTCAGATGATGTACTCCACTTCTATGTGACATCTACTGTTGGCCTGCTATCTCCCCCTAAAGACCCCCTGCACCCCCTAAAAAAAGACAAAGCCGGGTCTCAGGGGGCTATGAAGGTGTATTTAAACACAGAAACAGGTGAGTCAGTGATTAGTCAGTGTGCTCATTGGCTGGAGCTTCAGACCGGGTCAGGATCAGGATCATGGAGAGAGTCCCTCCTCTCTCAGGATGAGGACATGAGACCAGTGATGCTCTAATCACAGCTGTCCACTTCACATCTGCAGGTGCGCAGCTGGAAGAGCATTTACTACAACTTTGATTTCAGTTTACTGAACACTCAACAGGTAGGTCAGCATAGTCATATAGTTTTATGAGTTGCTTGTACAACTAGATAAGTCTCTATTTTAATCTCCTTTTGCTCCAGCTTGTTTCTTATGAGTGCATTTCTTTTTCTGGATCATTTCAAATATAGGCTATTTATTAATTTTGCTATCAGACTCAAATCAAAAGTGATGCTCTAAACGCTCTTCAGTTTATAATGTGCCTTAACTTAATGGTTGAGGGTGGAAAGAGACTAATATTGCCTTTATTTCAGGATGGAGTATAGCCCTGATGTGTTTTTGGAGGAGCTGTGTCCAGTGTGTGGAGATAAAGTCTCTGGGTACCACTACGGTCTGCTCACCTGTGAGAGCTGCAAGGTAGATGGAGTTGTTGCACTGGCAAAAACGCACTGCTATAGTTGTTTTTTTTTTAATGCCTATCCAACAGTTGTTGTTATATTATACAGTATAACTTCCTTCCTCTTCTTCAACGCTGGCAGGGTTTTTTCAAAAGAACAGTTCAGAACAACAAGAAGTACACCTGTGCAGAGAACCAGGAGTGCACAATAGACATAACCCAGAGGAAACGGTGTCCATTCTGCAGATTTCACAAGTGTCTTCGAGTCGGCATGCGACTGGAAGGTAAGGAGGGATTTTCATCCATCTGTGCATGTGAATGGGAAATCTTACATGCATATTACAAATATAAATAAATCTGCTTCACGCGGTCTAGAATGGTGATTTTAAAGCCTGCAGGAAAACTAGGAATTAGGCTATTTCTACTGTTGTATTCTGTTAGTGGAAAGAAAACATCCAAAATACACGTTGAGGTGTTTATTTTACTGCTTTGTCTATTTGCGTCTGTAGATTTGATCCTAAATTCACAAAAAGTTAGCATTAGATAATAATCATTTATGTAAAACTTGTAGTACCAATAAATAATTGTCTTAATGTAAGGAATCAACTGGGGAAGTTTCATATCTGTTAAAAATAGTTTTCCTGTTCATGGTTTGTTCATATATCATTCATAGCCTGATTTATCGAACATTTAATTATATTATAGAATTTAATATAATTTAATTCCTAAAAATATGGTAAAAATGTATTTTGTTTTATGGCTGTTGCCAGTATTTTCTGATTTATGGAGTGATAAATTTCCTCCGTAAAAACTTTGACTTTAATACATCAACAAAATTAAATAAGAATTTTTTACCTGGTTTTTTATCCAGGGTTTGTATTCTTGCAAATTAGCACACATTTAATAACGTAATGCCTTATTTGTATATTTAAAAATAACATTTCCGAAAACACAAAAAGACATTTGTCTTAATGTAAATAAAGAACTGGGGAAGTGTCATGTTGATACCTTTTGACCTGTAGTGTCTCTAAAAACACTTCAGCATAGCATCGACTTGCTGAGACGTCCATTCTAGGTTTTGCTCAGTGGGTCCTAAAGATGAGGAATAAGGCGAATGTTAATCATAATGTTGTCTCACCCTCAAGAAGATACACTCTAAGGGGTTATCTGCCCATTAGGACAGTGTGTGTGTGTGTGTGTGTGTGTGTGTGTGTGTGTGTGTGTGTGTGTGTGTGTGTGTGTGTGTGTGTGTGCACATCTCAGTGAAAATATCAACTGTTCTCATCAGCTGTTCGTGCAGATCGGATGCGAGGCGGCAGGAACAAGTTTGGCCCCATGTACAAGCGTGATCGTGCCCTCAAGCAGCAGAGAAAGGCTTTGATTCAAGCCGGTGGATTCAGAATAGACGGCAGTCCGCCTCTGGGCTCCTCAACCCACCAGAGAGACATGACCTTTACTGGTGGCCTCCACCCAGTTCCCATCCTCCACAGCACCCAGCTACCCACAGCACAGAGCGATCGTATCAGCTACCAGCCTCCCACACTGTGTTCACTCCTGCCATCACCTGGTGCCACCCAGTACCAGTCCTTCTCAAACTGGACCATCAAGTCAGAGCACACTAACAACTGTGCAAGTCCACCGGGCTCTGCTGACGAGCTATACTTGGGACCTTTCTCTCCACAAGGCCCCAGGATGCCTCCGCTGGTGATGGAGTTCTTGCGCTGCGATCCAGATGAGCTCCAGCTGCAGAATAAGATCACTGCTCGTCTCCTGCAGGAGCACGCGGCCTGGGAGAAGCACGGCAACCCCAGAACCTTCAGCCTGATGTGCCTCATGGCCGACCAGACGCTGTTCTCCATCGTAGAGTGGGCTCGCAAATCCATCTTCTTCAAACAACTTAAGGTAAGTGTTGGTTTTGGTTTACAAAGCCAACACAGTCTCACTCCCAACTCGTCAAATACCGACGCTTAGCAATCGGCCCTATACGCTTCAAACTAGGACGCTAGGTAACCCTCAAGCGTCAGCATCAAACGACGTGTCAGTTTCCGCTCGTTAAATGTCAACGTTGACTTGGTTTCAGACAGGACACGAACTGCGGTGTCCTGGGTGAAAGATTTTTTTTAGATTTTTCTAAAGCCTGAGAACAGAGCCATGAGGAGGTGCAGGAGTCTAGTTTTCTCTCAGCACACTGTCATTACATTACGCTGAAAGGTTATTGTGGAATTTTTGCTCAATGATGCCAAAAACATTCTGACTACCCTTCGCTTTAAATAAATCTCTAATAAACTCAGAAACATGGATAGCATGTCAAGCAGTTTGTCCATGCCCTTTCCTCCGTGTTGTCCGTGCATATAGTCTCCACCATTGTTTGCTGTGCTGCATGGGGATGCTCCAATCACTGAATGATTTTAACTCGTCCTCTCTGCTCCAAGGTGAATGACCAGATGAAGTTGCTGCACAGCTGCTGGAGTGAACTGTTGCTCCTGGACATCATCTCCAGACAGGTCCTGTATGGCAAAGAGGGCAGCCTGCTCCTGGTCACCGGGCAGGAGGTAATTCATCTCTGCTTCTCTCTCTTCTTCTTCTTCTTTCTCATTTTTATTTGTAACAATCAACAGATATTTTAAAAACCAAAAGGAGTCAACAAATAGCTACAAAGCATGGAGACCAAGTGGGGTATATATGGTATTTCTTAATTTACTGTCTTTACGTCCTTATTATATTAGTTGTTTGGGTTTACAGTGATCTAATTCTCCCATTTCCTGGAAGGAAGTCTCTCCTTATTCGTCAGAGAAAACATCTGATTTCCATCCCTACTGTGTCAATGCATTGTTATTCAGTCCTGCTGCTTTTTAGTCACAAGCCGCTTCTGAATCCGACTTCTTCTGTTATCAACCCAAGATACTATATCTTCCTTTCCTTATCTCATAACCTAAAATGTGTCTTAAGGTTAAACATATAAAAACCTTAAACATGCCTAAAATATGTAACAACAAACAAAGTACACACTTCATTGCTAGCCCACCCACCAAAAATATATTTTAGAAAGGAGGTATGACACATGAATATGAAAGTTGTGCAGTACAGAAGCACATCCGTGACTGTTCCTGATGTCAGTACGTGTGCTCTTTGCATCAGATGGAGCTGTCCGACATCGCCTCTCATGCTGGTCTTTCCTTGGCCAGCCTGGTTCAGAGAGGACAGGAGCTGATTGAGAAGCTCCACATCCTCAAGGTGGACCGCCAAGAGTTTGCCTGCATCAAGTTCCTCATCCTCTTTAACCCAGGTTAGTGAGTATCTTTCAATATTTAGTAATGCAAACATCTGTACAATTATAGCCTGTTTGCAATGTAGGAGCTTTTCCAAGGGCACAGAACTAATTCAAAGGGCTGTACCTGTACCTTGAACTAGAGGAACCAGGCTCGAAATGTTGTTCCTCAGCCAGAGTTCAAGGGGTCAAAAAGGTCCCTCCTCTGGGGGTAATACTTTCCGCAGCCAAGTCGCCAGGAACAAATGTTGGCATTGTACGTTTCTGCAAACCACGAGTTACGTTGAATGCCAACAAACATTTTTGCATTTTTCATGTACTCCGTTCATTGGTTGTTGCTTTCCCTTTGCCCCACTGACTAGATGTAAAACAGCTGGAGGAGCGTCAGTTCATAGAGAGCGTGCAGGAGCAGGTGGAGGGAGCCCTGCTGGAGTATACGCTGTGCACCTCTTCTCACCTTCTCGGACGCTTTGCTCATCTGCTGCTTTGTTTGTCCGAGTTGCGCTCTCTCAGCACCCTCGCTGAAGACTACCTGTACTGCAAACACCTGAGTGGTGAGGTGCCCTGCAAAAACCTGCTCATTGAGATGCTCCATGCCAAGCGCAGCTGGGCATGAAGACTCAGAGGTGATTGACAGCATATGGATGCATTGTGCTGTGATGAATGTCTATAGTAGAATGAAATTATCCCTGATATTTTTCTGTGCTTTCAGACTGAATTTTAACAATGATATATACAGTAAAATAATATTGTAAATGGGAAAATTGAACTTGTATCCACTGAAACTACTAATGAGCTTAAACCTTGGCAAATATTGCTTGTTTGCCATTAAATGCAAAATCAGATTGATATAATTTTAATCTTATTGAAACCTTTGAGATATAGAAACCTCTAGTCATCACAACACATAACACATCCCTTAGGAATATACATACTGTGATACGTGAAGCCAGTTATTCAGTCCAAGATAATATCGGAACATGAAGGAAGTGTACGATGAGAAAACAGACACACTTCCGGCAGGTTAAAGTCAGAGCACATCAAACCTTTATCGGTCACTTAGATCCCACCGATTACACCTTCAACCACCTGTTTTTCCCCACTCTGCTTTAATAAAAGGCTTAATCAACGTAATGCACTCGTGTGGTTTTGGAAGCCCACTATCTGATCTTGTCCACCTCACTGGAGCCCATTTCCTAGTCGGCCTTGACATCCAGCTGGCATCAAGTTGGCATCGGTCCTGGTCAAGGACAAAACATGGTAGTGTGATTAAAAACATGCTGTTACAGGCCCGAGCACAGGCAGATTTTCCAGTTCAGTTAACTTCTTACATAAAGTGAAAAATAACAAATTGTGTAAAGAACAGTCTCACACTTCACTGAAGTAGATTAAGGGACTAAATAAGAGGACCTGTCCAAATATACTTTTGTACGTTAGATGCTTCTCAGAGACTCAAATGTTTTTCTTGCAAAGTAATTGTAGGAGTAAATAATACAGGTAAGTTTATTGCATCAATACAGCAAAGTTCAAATTAATTCAATACTTCAGGAAAATGTCACTGCCTGCCCTAGATCAGGGGTCAGCTACCTTTACTATCAAAAGAGCCATTTTAGTCAAAATAATAAAAAAAAATCTGTCTGGAGCAGCAAAACATTTAAGCATTGTGATGAAGGTAACACAGTTTATAGTCTAAGTATATAGTATATAAGTCTAATGCAGTGAGGACGAAAGTGCAAATGTACTACGGAGTATTAGGGTCACATTGAGGGGAAAACATCTGAGATTTACAGAATAAAGTCATAATATTACGAGAATAAAGTCATAACTTTACGAGAAAAAAGTCGTAATATTACAAGAATAAAGTCATAATATTACGAGAATAAAAGTCGTAATATTACGAGAATAAAAGTCGTAATATTCCGAGAATAAAAGTCGTAATATTCCGAGAATAAAGTCATAATATTACGAGAATAAAAGTCGTAATATTACAAGAATAAAAGTCGTAATATTATGAGAATAAAGTCATAACTTTACAAGAAAAAAGGAAAATAACTCGTAAAATTACTACTTTAGAATATTGACATTATTCTCATAATATTACGACTTTTTTCTCTTAAACTTATGACTTTATTCTCATAATAGTACGACGTTTTTCTCATAATATTACATTTTTTTTTCTCGTAAACCTGACTTTATTCTCGTAATATTATGACTTTATTCTCTAAATCTCAGATTTGTTTTTTTTTCCTCATTGTGGCCCTAACACTCTGTCGAACCGTCGCACCATAGACCTACAACACTTATAAATATAAATAAAAATGAAAATGTAAACAATAAACAGTTATTCATTTCCAATTTTAAAACTCCACAGGGAGCCACTGGAGAGGGGCTAAAGAGCCGCATGTGGCTCCAGGGCCGCAGGTTATAGACCCCTGGTCTAGTCTATATACTGTAGATCTCAGAGAGGAAAAACTGTAACGTTGATTCTATGGGAGGGAGTGATGCATTAAATCTGCCGGAAATAAGAAGTAGAAGAAGAAGAGCCACTTCCTCTACTTCCGGGAAACAGAAGCTATACAAGCACCAAGATGGCGACATTGGTAGCAAGACAGGCGCCGCTCGGAGGTTTCAGTTTCGAAAACTGCAAGAGGTGAGCGTCTTTAAATGAATGGAAACCACAGCAGAACAACGACATAACTCAGTTTAATAAGATGTCGCTCTTTCTAGTTATAATGTGTGTATAAAAGACGTGTTTTGATGCTGTTTCTCAGTGATGCTAGCTCATGTGCTAACTTGGCTTCCATACAATGACTCAGGCTTTTCTCCTCCACGCCGGTTATTAACACTAATCTTCACTTATCTTCTAAATATCATAAGATAGCTACATGTTTATGAGTGGTTAATTATATATAACTTGTGTTTTACAAGTAAACTAACGTTAGTAAACGTTATAACGTTAGCTAAGGTTAGTTATTAAAGCAAACTGGAGAGAAAACAGCCAGATACAGAGGAGCATCTACTGGAGCTACTCTCTGTGTGTTATGATTTATGAGCAAGTTAACTGTCCATGTTAATACAATTATCTGGTTTAAGAGGGGACATAGTGCTGTGCACTATCTTGGATTTTACCCCCAGATGTTTATTGTTTTTATGATCCCTCTGTTGATTGTATTTTATTCTTTGCTGATTTATTTATTTATTTCTGAATAAGAATCGTGTTTATTGCCAGGTGTAAGAGGTATACACTAGGAATTTGCTTTGGTTTTGTTGGTGCAAGTAAGCAGTATAATAACAAAAGAATAGATAAAAACGTTAGAATAAAATGAGAATAAAAAAATTGAAATTCTACCAATATACAAAATAAGCTATAAACATGATATAAACAGAGCACTTTGTAACCTTGTTTAGAAAAGGGCTATATAAATAAAGTTTATTATTATATATATTATATTATTATTATATTAGCATATGTAGTGCACCAAATGATAAATGTCATCTATAGTTTCAATAAAGTATAACTTACTCATTGATTAATATAGATTAAATTTAGACATGTCAGAAACTAACCTTGAAAGCTCATACTATTAACATATATTGAGTCTTTAAGGCTTTTTTTTAGTGCTGAATAGTTTACAGTATGTACTGTTGTATTTCATTTATTTAAATTTTATTTAAATAAAGGTTTTCTATTATGTTATAGGATTTCATATGTGAATGTGAAAATTAGCTAAAATGTTAATATTTTTTAATATTATACTGTTTTGGTTCTGAACTGCAAACATCATAAAAATCAAACAGCACATCCTTCTGTAAAAAAATAAATTAACAGAAATGTTTGGTAACACTTCATTTTACAGGTCCACAAATTTCATGGTAATTAGTTGATAATTACCAAGTAACCTATTTTAAATTTCTTTGGAATTATTGCCAATAAATTACCCCAATATTAATTTAATTTATTATTATTATTTATTATTATAGAAAAATGTGCTTAAGATGATGTTGAAAAATATCATAGAAAAATGTGCTTAAGATTACGTAGAAAAATACTATAAAAAGTATTAGCGAAAAATGTCATAGAAAAATATGTTGAAAAATATCATAGAAAAATATGATTGGTGTCTGTGAGTCATGTGATTTGTTTCTTCTGTATCTTTAACTGACACACTCCCTTATATAATCATCAACTTTCATACCACAGTATACCTTGAATCCGTTACAACCCTACTCAGGTTATTTACAGAGCTTTCATTAGGCTTGATGGCGTTTGTTTTGACAGTGATGCAGATATACAGGTGCATTTTTTCTTTCTTTTTTTAAATACATTTTCTTTTCAGAAATGCCCTTTTGGAAGGTGAAGCTAACAAAGTGGGATGCAGCTTGCCTGCTGCTCGGAAAACAGGAACTACCATCTGTGGTGTTGTCTTCAAGGTGAGTGACAGAAACCAGGCTGGAAATATAAAGTAAAGATCTTCACACCTTCACTTGACTTTGCACTACACATGTTGGCTGACTAGGGCTTCGTTTTTATGTCTTTTGTCAAACCAGAGGGTGTCAGCACATGGGCTAATTGTTAGAAGTGTTTACTTTGCTGAAAAGCGCTAAAGTAAGCAGCATGTGGGTTTACTGAGTCTAAATGATGATTTGTGTGTTGTCCCTGTGAAGGATGGCGTCATCCTCGGAGCTGACACCAGAGCCACTGAGGGCATGATAGTGGCAGACAAGAACTGCTCCAAGATCCACTACATCTCCCCCAACATTTAGTAAGTGACGGGAGGATGTGTTTGCTCATGACTCGTATTGTCTTTGAGAATGTTATTTTTGTGGAGTTTTTATTCTTTTTAAGCTTTGTGTGATGAAGCTGAGGTTGTTGTAAATTGTATAACTAACTGTGTAATTGTGTTTGTCCAGTTGTTGTGGAGCAGGAACAGCTGCAGACACAGAGATGACCACTCAGATCATCTCCTCCAACCTGGAGCTGCACTCCCTCTCCACAGGCAGGCTGCCACGCGTGGCCACCGCCAACCGCATGCTCAAACAAATGCTCTTCAGGTACGCTCCTAAATATACAGTATATCATCATACAGAGTAGGTGTTCTGAGAAATCAACTGTTGATAGATCAAATATCCAGATAGCCAGGTTTGGTTAATCCAGTTCTACTTGCTTTGAGTTAGTGCTATGCACATACATGTGAGTCAGTGTGCTGCTGTGTTTGTGTTGGTGCAGGTATCAGGGCTACATCGGGGCTGCTCTGGTGCTGGGCGGAGTGGACTGTAACGGTCCTCACCTGTACAGCATCTACCCTCACGGCTCCACTGACAAGCTGCCCTACGTCACCATGGGTCAGTCTCAAACACTAACCATACACACCAAGCCAAAATTGTGATCGTGATTAATAGGTTTTTGAGTTTTTTTTCATATACAATCTGACTTCCATAAAGTCTTCCAGGATAGTAATGTATGGTGACTGTGTTGAACACGTGGAGAACGTCAGGTCACTGCTTTTCTTCTTTTCTAAAGGCTCTGGGTCCCTGGCTGCCATGGCAGTGTTTGAGGACCGCTACAAGCCTGACATGGAGGTGAGTCCACCGCTCGCATGTAATCACACAATCCTGTAAGGAGTTTGATAACTTCCTGTCCAGCAGGCTGGTTTTCAATTTGAGCATCAATGTTGTTGTGTTTCTTCGCAGGAGGAGGACGCCAAGCGACTGGTGCGAGACGCCATCGCTGCAGGTATCTTTAACGACCTGGGCTCTGGCAGCAACATTGACCTGTGTGTCATCACCAAGGGCAAGCTGGACTACATCCGGCCCCATGATGAGGCCAACAAGAAGGGGGTCAGGTGAGAACTACACCAGTGACGCTTCTGAAACAGTTATTAAAGCAAACTGGAGAGAAAACAGCCAGATATAAACCAGCAGCTGTCCACTAAAAAATGAAACTTCAATGTATAAATCTATTTTCATGTTGCACACGGGGAAAGTTTGTTTCACATTGTGACATTAGGAATCCAAGATGAATAGCAGTTGTTCACAAGTGTATCGTTGGTCAGTTTTAACAAAATGCATCAAGTCCTCTCACATCACTACAGAGCATGTTGTACTCATGATCTGAAATCATTAACTTGCCATCACTTGATGAACTGGTGGATGACTCGTTGTCTTATTGCTTGTTCTGCTTGAAGAGAAACTGAGCATGAAGCCTTGCAGGAGTGAGTACAGACAGAGAGTGCTGTGGTAGAGTGAAGACTTAACACTCATCTCAGTTTGCTACTAACCAACTTTTTTTTTTAATCTATCCACTTGGCGTGCTCAGTTTGACCTTGCTTAACTAATGTTTCGATGCCATTTTTTCCTTCCTGATACCGATTCTGATACCTAAACTTGCGGCATCTGCTGATACCGAGTACCGATTTGATACTAGCCTGATTAAAAATATATATTGTTATTATTATTTAACAGCAGAATGATTGCAGTAGAACTTGGCAACACTAGTGCCACCCCTCCAAACGGAAGCCTTACACACTGGACATATCACCGTTTTACTTGTGGGATTTTCCACTGTGAAATGTGGCCAGATGGCGAACATTGTTCTCGCTCTGACTACCGTTACATTCTCCCCTAGCACCGCACAGTTGTTTGGTATCGGCAGATTTTCTTCTTCTTATGTGTTATAATCTGCTAATAGCACTGTATAATTATAGTTATAAGCACTCATAAATATTCATAATGCTTTATAACAATAATAAGACATTATAAAGCATTTTAGAATGACTTTTAAGTCATGTATCATAATACTTCTTAATTGCTGGCCACTCGCTGACATTTGTTTTTGCAAGCATCTTAGTGTATTATAATACCTATAGTTGTAATGCATTATAATGCGATCATAAGTTACTCTAAATGGTATCAGATCGGTGCGTAGACTGGCGTACTCGCCGATATCCAATCCCGAACTTTGGGCAGTATCAGACACATTTCCGATACTGGTATTGGAACAACTAATGAACTAACTAACGTGCGTGGCTGTGTGTTGGATAGCAGTCTAAAGCGGCATGCTGTGCTGATGAAGTCTCATGTCAGTTAAACATGCCAACGACATGTTTAATGAAACTGTTCAGCTTTAATTGAAACTTCAATGTATGTCATTCTCCCCTGATGTAGAACCGGCGACTACAAGTACAAACGAGGAACCACCGGTGTGCTGACGAAGTTGGTGACCCCACTGAACCTGCAGGTTGTGGAGGAAACTGTACAGACTATGGATACCTCCTAAATATACTTACAATGTTTACTTCTTGATGTAACTTACTACCCCTCAGAATTCCCAGCACAAACGACATGTTTTTCCATAATTTACAATAAAAGTGTTTGAGTTGATTCGTGTTTTGTCCACTACTATCTTAAAAGTTGTTGAGTGGAGTCAGTTTTAAAAGGATATAAAATAATAAAAGTCCCCATGTCAAGACACCCAAACAAAGTCATTTTTGATAAATATTGAGGTAAATCTTGGGGTAATTCTGAAGAAATCATAAACAGGTTACTTGCTAATTATCACCTAATTATCATGAAATTTGCGGACCTGTAAAATGACCGGCTATCCTACTAAGTTTGTAGCAGAAAGGGGGAAAAGAGGAAAAAACACAGAATAGTTATTTTCCCCCCTGACAGGAAAAGAAGGTGAGGAGATAAATGAGACACACCTGTAAGCTGCTCACAGGTGTGATCATCTAACAAAAGCAGCATGAAGGAAGACAGAGAGGAGTTGAATGAGGAGAAAATTTAAGTTGAATTCAGTTTTTGGACATCTTAGTACAACTAAAAGAAATCAGTGATATATAAAAGTAAACTGAGCAGCAAAGGAGCCAAGAACTGTCTGGATTCAATAAACTGGCTTGGAGAACCAGGCACTGCTGGAGTGGTGCAGATCCCTGGAGCAGGTGGATTTGTGTTCAGCTTGGACCTGTTTGGATGCTACTGTGATCTCCTTGTCTTTGTTGGGCCAGAAAGATAAGTCTTTTTTTTTTTTATGACACCAAATCCAATGTTCCTCAAGGTCTTTGTGTCTTAATGTGGTAATCTGGAAGGATTATTGATCATTTTGATCAATCTTTGAATGGTAAAAAATGGTTAAATTTAGCACCAAATCTGTGTAACAAATGGTATCAACCCAAAAATTGCTGCAACAACTTCTAAGCCATACAAGAGCATGGGGATGTCCATCATACACTTTGATTATAATGTTCTACACCCTTATATACCTTCACAGTTTATTTTAATTAATAAATAATTTGTGTTTATTTCTGATTTATGACCAGAACAACTTGACACACAGTGCTGACCTGCATCTGAAATTAATCTTCAGATTCCCAGCTTTCAGATGACGTACACCACTTCTATGTGACATCTACTGTTGACCTGCTATCTCCCCCTAAAGACCCTCTGTACCCCCCTAAAAAAGACAATAAACGGTCTATTGTGGGTCTCAGAGGGTTAACCTGTCACCCATCTGTAGCTTATATCAGAAAAATGTGTTCAGTCATGAATACATTTTTGCCACCAGGGGGTGTAGCATGTCCACAGGATGGATGCTGAAGCCATTACCCATTATTAAAATTAAGAGGCCTTTTAGGGAATGGCGTTAACTTCAGAATAAAAGTCCTGTGGATATTTGTGTGGTGACTCTACAGAGCTTCTCTCATTCACAATTTGAATAACATGGGTACAAGAATGAAAGGAGTTTCTTTTGCATCTATAATTTTAGAAACACTTCTTACTACAAATGCAAAAGAGGAAGCACTGACTTCACAGTATTTTCACAGAGCTAGATTTAATGTCATGTTGCACAGAAAAGTACAATTGGTAAAAACAATGGCACAATGCTTTGAGTGAAAAGTCACAATTCAGCAAGAACAGTAGATGGAAGATGAAGATATAAGTTGTCTAAACATGTTGACACCGCTAAACGTTCCCCACATCCTGGGTATGTGATATTATATTAGCAGAGAATACAAGTTGTCATAAACAAATGGATAAAAAATAATGTTCAGTTATTTTTGCATGACTGCTCATTAAATACGCTCCTTAAGGACGTCTTTAAACATGGCACAATATATCCAAATGACTTTCACAGCATCTAATTTCTTTCTCGGTTTCACAGTAATAATGGTCTATATTTACACATATAAACACTTTGTGTGATGAATACATCTTTTCATCACAAGGTTGTCCTTTACTCAAATTCAAAAAGATGGTTTATGAAGGTTCTTTTTCCTTCTTAAATCCACTATCAACACTGAACATGATATGCTGGCCGATTAGACTGTTCTCAGGCTTTTAAATAGGCGTTATCGGTCGCTATAAGCCCCATAGATGTGGGTCAGTAGGGGCCTACTACACCCACTAGTAGTTTTTTATCATCTATTCACATGGTAGGTCACCGAAAGAAGGTATAAAACGACACAACAGCGTCCTCTTGAGACTGTAGTAATTATGACAGGAGCAGAAGAGTAAGTCAGATGCTGTAGTATAGACGGTGTGAAACTCCTAGAAACCAAGGAGACCAGAGTTTGCATCCTGTGTGAAACCAACAATGTGTAGTTGTCTTTGTGTTCATAGTTATTTTAACCCAAAACACAATGTTTTTCCCTAAACCTAAAGAAGTTGTCGGTTTATTGCCTAAACCTAAATGTTTTTTTTGCCTAAACCTAAAGACGTTTTTTTGTTTGTGTTCAAAACGTTACATTTCATTCAGTTTTACATGTTAGAACATTTTGCTTTTAAGTTTCACTTTTACAACGCAGTAGGCGTAGCAGGCCCTTAATGACCCACATCTATGGTGCTTATAGCGACTGATAACGCCTATCTAATGGCCTGATAACAGTCGAATTGGGTGCAGATGCAAAAGTATTTAGGCAACATAACAATCATTACAAATTCAAAAAATATAGTGAGTTAACTAACGAGCTAAAAGGATAGAGTCAGAGGTCGGCACACTTTGCATTAAAGAGTATTATACATCCATTACAACTGGAAGCCGAGAGTGGCTGTGATGGCTGCTGCTGATTTTCTTCGGCCCGTTATCTAAAGATCACATCATGTTTACAACATGGGAAGTCGAGTACACGATATGCTTGACGTCCAAGTGGTTACGGCAATATTAACGTTACTGTCGGCGTCTAGAAGCCACAGAGGCTAACAATTTAGTAAGCTCGCAAGTGGATAACATAATGCAGTCACAAGACATGAACTCGTAGCTTTCAGAAACTTTCCACTTACGAGGTCGTGAATACCACATGAGGTATGGACTCATCTCGTAAACACGGTAAACACGACCCCAATTGAAGGCACCAAAAACTCCACCAGAGACACAGAAGACATTTATACAACTGTCTGCACCGGCTGGTTTGTACCACAACGTGGTTGTCAGACTATTTTGGGAAAACAGGCCTTAAAACGAGAAAAAAAGAGCTTTACAACCTGGAGATAATGAAATCTAGAAAAGTTATAAACCACCACAGTCACTCTGGCTTCCAAGACCTTCCTCTGACAGAATGAAATAGACGTATTATCACGTTTGTTAGGCTGATCTCCATCACGATAGACTCCCTGCAAGCTAACAGTTAGGCAAAGCTGCATTCTTTCAGAAATCGTACTTGGACTTGCTAATACGTATTTATTAATTGTCCATTTAGACCCCTAAATTATGTACTTAAATTGACAATATAAAAGAAGAAAAATGGATTACACCGATAGATGAAAAATATTAAAATTCCCAATATGTACTGCACATGCTTTATGTGACGCACAGGGTATGAACTTGGAATGCAACCCCTGTGGAGTCATACAAAAGAAGCTTAAGAGAAATCTGTGCACGTAGTGAGACACAGCTCTCAGCTAAAGAAAAGGGCATAAAATGCAGTCACCTCTCACATGAACAAGTGCGCTTTCATAAACTCCACTTTCCACGAGCGCTGCGCTCCACTAATGCACCTCTTCACATCCTCCATGACAAGAAGAGAAGTGGAAGTGCGAGCCTTTCCACGGTTTCCTCCTGCCGAGATGAGGATAAGGCGAACACTTTTCTGTGATACCAGGCAGAGCTTACGTCTAGTGGTTTGAGGTCCTCAGACAGAGCAGAGGGGTCGGGGTGGGGGAGAGCTTGGAGTAGAAATGGCTGCTCAGGTGCTGGAGGTCCACATGTGCATCTGTTTGGATATCTGCAGCACAAAGACGATGTCCGGCCGCTGGTCCGGGTCTGGGTTGATGCACATGCTAACCAGGTCCCGCAGCTGTGGAAAGGTGGTTTTATTAGTTTGAAGGATAAGGTTATTAGAAGTTTTTCTTATTGTCAACAAATCCTAGGGTTGCACGATTATGGCCAAAATGCTAATCACGATTAATTTGATCAATATTGAGATTATTTATCACGATTATTCCTAGATTTTAGGGACAAATTATATTTATTGAAAATTGTTGTGCTAAATTCCAACCGTCGAAAACTCTCAATGTTATTCTTTTACTTTATTATTGTCATTTATAGTGGTTATTTGCATAACAACATGAAATTAAAATGATTAGGAAATAAATAATTGAATTTTTATTAATACAAAAAAATCTTGGAATTAGTTTTAATTATATACTGTATTATAATATATAAATATATATATATATATATATATATATATATATCAATATCAATTCTGTAAAAACATCTCCTTCAATCAGCTGTAGTTATCAAACTTTCTCGTGAAAAACTCAATTTTACAAGCTTACATTACATTTGAACGCATCATGATAGGGTTATAATCTACTGTTGCCCGATACTCATTTTACTGAGTAGAGCTTGAACGCACCATAAGCATAATAACAGGGCTGTGTAGCGTGTAGCTCTGTTCAGCCGTTCACCGTGATTACTTAAAGCTGTCCACTTGTGATCATATCACCCAGGATGCATGTTAATTCCAGGTCTGAACAGGGCCTATGATGAGGGCCTAACAGCCAGGTTTGTGTTGCTCTACCTTCTCAGAGTAATGGTCGGATGGGAGGGGAGGGTAATCACACTGCTCAATCTTCTGGCACAGGGAGAGGAGGTTCATCTTGTCCCCATAAAACGGACTCTGCAGTGCTGCCATCTGGAGAAAGAGGAAGACAGGCTGGATGAGAGAGAGGAAGAAGTGCTGGTGTGGATGTAGGCAGCGAACACTGGAAACAAAAATGATGCACCAAAATAATATTGCTCTTGACCAACATCCAAGACATTAATGCCTCAGAGGAACAGTGTGTAACATTTCGGGGGGATCTATTAGTAGAAATGGAATATAATATTCATAACTAGTGTATAATCACCTGAAACTAAGAAACGTTGTGTTTTTGTTGGCTTAGAATGAGTCCTTCATATCTACATAGGGAGCAGGTCCTCTTCACGGAGCAGCCCAGAACAAACAACTGGCTCTAAAGAGAGCCTTTCACATTTTTACGCTACCTGAAGGCCACCGTAGTTTTCCGACTCGCTCATGAAACCGCGGTAACGTGAGCCACACAGAGTGCAAAACCGTGGTACCACCAGCTGGCATCTGACTTCCATTGCTCCTAAGGTAGTGTTATTACGGTCGGGGGCGGCTGTGACTCAGAGAGAGTCACATGTTGAAGTGTCCTTGAGCAAGACACTTAACCACAAATTGCTCCCGTAGGCTGTGCCATCGGAGTGTTTGGATTAGATCCTGATGGGTAAGGTTCTAGCAATCTAATCTAAATACTTCACACACCGATGGCGTAGCCTTCGGGAGCAATTTGGAGTTCGGTATCTCGCTCGAGGACCCTTCGACATGTGGCCTGGAGGAGCTGGGGATCGAACCGTCAACCTTTCATTTGGTGGACGAACCGCTTTACCTCTGAGCCACAACCGCTCCAGCAGCATATTACACTCATTTGTCCTCACTGTGTTGCATAATAATAATAATAATAACACTGTGGGTTGATTGCAGTGATATTTGCTGAGCACATGTTCCCCTAAGGAGGAACACATTAGAAATTGTGAGAAAGGTGTTATGGATGTCACGAGAACCGATACTTTGGTACCAAGTCGATGCCAAAATTCTAAAATCATGACGGTAATTTTTTTCGTACCGAAGGTACCGTACGATGCCTGTAATGAGGATCCAAAATTAGCACCCGCCAAGCACAAAATGCGGGTAGATTTCCCATTTGGCAAGTAACTCTCTGAAGGCATCTGTCCTCTGCTCTCTGTGTGTCGGGGTTTGACACACACAACAGCGCTGTTGAGATGTTGGGTTTGTTTACTTTTTCAGAGGATTCACTCGTGGGGGGAAAAAACTGAACTGAACTGAAACAAACTGAATTTCTATCTTCTGTTGTTTATTACTAAATCACTGAAAAGTGGTGTTTATTTTATTGTCATCAAAATATAACATTAGCATTTTAAATAAAAATGTAATGGTCTAATGGTCTGTCACCATGTCAGTGTATTTAAACTACTGCTTGCAATCCGAGGATACATGTAGAGAGAGTGCGTGTGTGCGTGTACAGCTTCTCATAATTTTCTCGGTATCGAATTGAGGTATCAAGAATCGTGGAAATTCACTGGTATTGGTATCGACTACTAGATTTCTGGTATTGTGACATCCCTAGACAGTGTGAATGCCAGATGTTGAAAAGCTGACGCCACACTGCATTGGCTTGGAAAGTAGAATAATACCAATAATGTATGAAAGATGTGGAATATTTTAAGGTTTGTTGAAAAGCTGACGCTAAAATATCATCACTACATGACACATTTTTATGATCAAATCTTCTTGTGTAGGGGGCAGTAAGTTGTGCAATCTTAAAAGTGAAAAAGTAAAAGTAGGTAAAAAGGGAAATTTCTTTTTAAAAAAAGATGAGGAAAGACGAGAGGGAGGTATGAAGAGTGAAGGAAGTGTCTGGTATCTCATGTGGTGGATGTGGTGATGCAGCCAGAGAGTAATTGAGACTGACACATAATGCTGCTCATTCAGTTTCTGTTGGCCTGTCAAAACCTCTCACATGCACAGAGAATATCCAGCACACAAGAAGACTGTGAAACCATTGTCTGTGGAGATGGCTGACTCAACAGTGCTCAGCATTCCAATGAAATACGAGGAAATGTGACTAAGAATAGGGGTTATTATGTCCACAGTGGTGGCAGGCATCTAGATGGAGAGATGCTGGGAAAGCAGCTAATTGTCTGGTTGGACACACCTCTTTTCTCTTTTCTGCATTGCTAGCAACAGGACCTAAAGGACAACATACAGTGTGAACATATAACATCAAAACACCCAACCAAGTTGTTGTTTTTACTGTAGACAGACACTGAGAGCGTAGACACGGCGTCATGGGTAGATGTGCGTCGACCTGTGAGGAAACGCAGCTGTTGTATCCCCCAGAGTTTGTCAGCTCTCCAGGAAAGTAATGTTTTTATATCATTCTCTTCCTTATCATCACATCCAGGCTATCTTATCTATTGTTTTTTGTTATGTCTGTGGCACATCCACTGTGTACTTTAGTAGGTGTCAAATGCCATGCAGAGGGAGGAAGTTATCCTTTATCTGAGTCATTCACTCTCAATAAAGGTCAAAGTGTGTGTGAGCTCACCTCATACAGAAGACATCCCAGGGACCAGATATCGGACTTAAAGTTGTATCCGTTCTCGTGGATCCTCTCCGGTGACATGTAGTAAGGTGTCCCCACTGAGACGGAGAAAGCAACACACAATTAAAATCATCATTATGTTCAAAAGCAAACAACAACAATTCATTCAGATCAGATCATTGCCTGATCACTGATCATAGTATTGATCAGATTTGACATTAAACAGTTTCAATTAGTTCTGTCATTTATTGAATCAGCACTAAAAGCCCTAAAATATTATTCAACTGAGCTGTATCCTATTGTTTTTGCATGAACAATGGACAATATTTGTCATTATTTTGTGTTGTAAATTGATTTCAAATAATAAATATACACATATATTTGCATAAAGCAAGCAGATTTGCCCACTCCCATGTTGATAAGTTTATTAAATACTTCTTACTTAAATAATGTGTGATTAATTTGCAATTAATCACGAATAACTATGGACAATCATGGGATTAATCGCGATTAAATGTTTTAATGGATTGACAGCCCTAGTACAGTATGTATGTTCTGCATGCACGTGTGTATATATACTGTACGTGCTTTACCTAAGGAGTGTGCTGCCGTGGTTTTAGAGCTGAAGAAGCGGCCTAATCCCAGGTCACCCAGCTTTACCTCCCCTGTGGCTGTTATGAACACGTTGGCTGGCTTGATATCTGGTTCACACACACACACACACACACACATAGATACAGAGCTTATCAGAACATTGTAGGATGTAGAGAAAGATGAAGACAGCTGTGGTCACAGTATGTTACCACACATATTCCTGTGTTTGAATATTGACTGTAGAATAACAACTAGAATCACTGCCTTGAGCTTGTATGCCTCCGTCAACCAGTCAGGTCGCAGTTTACATCCATGTCTGTCCATAATGTCATTGTTTAATCCCGTTAGACTGACGGCATCATGTGTAAAATTGTCATAATTAGCAAATGAGTTATGGCCAAAAACAAGTTTTGTGCGGTCGGTGTTCTTGACCACCAAAATCTCATTAGTTCATCCCGGAGTACAAGTGGACGTTTGTGCTAAATTTGAAGAAATTCCCTCCAGGCATTCCTGCAATATCGCGACTCACGAGGACGGGTCGGGCGGACGGACAACCGCCACCGACGCAGAGGCATATTAAAAGTAAGAAAGTAAAATACAAAAACAGAGGTGAGGGGATGATTTGGGTAGAGCAGAGGGATGGATGACACGATTAAAAAAAACAAATATGGACATGGTGAAGTGTGTGAGTAGCTGTTTACCGCGGTGCATTACTCTGCGTGAATGCATGTGCTCCAGGGCGCTGCAAAGCTGCACAAAATATTTCCATATAGTCCTCTCTGGGATGAGACGCCTCTTCTTCTTGAAGTACTAAACAGATAGAAGGCAGGATCGTTAGTCCATAAAAAAGTTGCAGTGCTTATCTGAAAGATGGAGGGATAATGTACAGCTAGCGGGTCATTGTTGTGAAAGAATCCCCTTCAGGGCGATGAGAGACCCCTTCGCTTCGCTTCGTGTCGGGGTGCAGCACTGCCCTGTCGGGGATTCTTTCACAATAATGACCTGCCAGCTGTACATTATCCCTTACGTAATCAACTTATCTAACAAGTATTTGTTTTTGTGAATGCAACATCTGTTGAGTTCACATTTCTGCATCTGTCTACTTGTTTTAATCTGAGGTAAGCCAGTGAGTTTCAGACGGCTACGTAGCGGTTTCCTGACCTTTATCATCTGCGACAGATCTCCAGCATCTGCCAGCTCCAGAACAATATTCAGCTCGTTGTCTTCAATGAAGGAGTCGAGGTATTTGATTATATTTGGGTGATTCAGCTGCTGCAGTGGACAAACAGAAGAAAAATGGTTAACGCAAAATGTTGGCAAGGATAAACTGGCATGGCGATCATCACAGGGGTCCCTTGACCTCTGACCTCAAGATATGTGAATGAAAATGGGTTCTATGGGTACACAGGGTTCACAGCCCTAGGACAAATGTAATGGTTTTGTCCTTGTCCTCATATTTTCCTCTAAACGATGCTGGAAAACCTTTCAATCATGTCTGCGTCACTGACCCACTGTGGTTATGGTTGATCAACTTTACCTTTAGTAGATCTATCTCTTTGATGCAGTCCTGACGAGCCTTGGCATCCATCATCTCAAAGATCTGCAGTGACAAAGATATAAGTAAATATGAATTTATTCTTTAGCTAAAAGAACAAAACAAAAGCCTTTATTATTTTAGTCTTACACTGTAAAATGCTGGGTTGAATCTAACATTAACGCTATCTCTGTTGATCCTGTTGGTTTGCTCGTACCTGGACTTTCTTGAGTGCAACCAGCTGTCCCTCCAGCAGGTACGTGGCTTTGTAGACCTCGCTGAACTGGCCCCGACCAATCTTCTTCTCGATCCGGAAGTTTGCCAGAGTGCAGCAGTACTTATAGCTCGACACGTTTTTCTGTTCAAGAATACACCACATCAAAAGGTTTAACGATGGAGTGCGTTTTACTGCATCATGAAGTGTAGTTACTTACTTTCTAGAAAAGGACTATATGCTCAACTGTGGCTTTTAATTCATAGTTTGCGTGCACAGATTTGTGGCAGGCAGTGGCTCAGATTGCACAAAAGATAGGGCTGTGATGTTGGATGTTACAATGACTGTGATAAATGTAAACGCAGATCCCACTGTTCTGATTGCACCTCTGAAGCTCACTAATTAACGAGTTGTGGTCGTGGCTGTACGGGGTGTTCATGTGCCAGACTATTTCTTGGCTGAGAGCAGTGACTTCCTGGACTCTCTGCTGAATGATGAGGATATTATTCCAGGAAATAACTGCACCAGGCCAAGAAATAGTCCAACATCCCGTAAAAACTTGCCATTTTTCTTCAGTTTTTGTAAGGATTAAGATTAGATGTAATGTGTTAATCAGTGAGCTTTAGAGGGGCTGGTAGGTTTCCCCCTGTTCCCATTCTTCATACTAAACTAAGCTAAGCTATTGTGCTGCTAGTGTAGCTTTATATTTAGTCTCTATCTATTCCATCCATTATCTGTAACAGCTTATCCTAATCAGGCTGAACATCTAATGTAGCATATTTCCCCAAAATGTCAAACTAATACTTTTAAGTGTTTATGAAAGTGTTCCGGGGACTGCCCATTGTTCCAACAACCCGTTATTTCGACAAACCAATAGTCCGAAAAATGCACCACTGGACCGTAAGCTCATTAGACCGACAGCCCGCTATTCCGAAAACAAACACCCATTGTCCCAAAGTCCCGTTATTCCGAAAATACACACTCTCACTGCACCGCTGTCTTAAAGCACGGGCTTACCGGGGCTCAAACCCCCAGGCCCGACCACCTAAAAGGGCCCATGATGCTTCGACAAAACGGGACTTTGGGACAATGGATGTTTGTTTTCGGACTATTGGGTTGTCAGAATAACGGGCTGACGGAACAATGACACGGCACCCTATTTCCGACTGTCTATGTCCGTATAGTATATGATTGTAGTATGTAAGCAAATGTAAGCAATGAGCACACTGCCATTCAGCACAGTATATGCTAGCTTGTTAGCTTGTCCTTTCAGCTTTTATCAATGTTTTAGCCATACATTTGGATCGTCAGAGTTTCAAGGAGAGGGGGAAGCTAACTGCAAGTATCAAATGTGTTGATAGACACATTATGGAACTTATGATAGACACAAGATGTTTGTTGTTTGTTTAAGAACAAGTAACATTTTGCGTTTCTCTATCATAAGTACTTTGAACGTGTCTAATAATATACTGGTTAAAATGCCCTACCTGATCCTCCTGACCAGGTATTTTGTAGAGATTGTTGTGGTTGTCTAAGGTGGGCTGGTTGTTGTTCTGTGCCTCCATGGTAGCATCACACCCACCTACTCCTGTAGAAGATACAGGTTCATTTATTCTGCACATTTACAGTCACAGAGCACTTTACATAAGAGCATAAAAAAAAACTACAACTCAAGTGATAAGAGGCCGGTGAGAGATAAAGCATGAAAGCAAGGTGACTTGCTTGCCGGCTGCATGTGACCCAACCCATGTGAGTTGTATTGTTTGAATAACAACAGGAGACACCAGTGATACCTCATTTGTTCTGTCGCTTAATGTATCATCAATGTCCCAAACTTTCTTTTACAGAATTAATATTGTTTGCTTCACATATCTCTAATTCTTCCCTATTTGGGGTTGGGCCTCCTCAGTTGCTGAGAAATAACAAACACCAGCACCAACTGAATGAAACCTGATAGAATTAAATGAAACAAGCTCATAGATGGCAATCATGTTATTACATCTGTTATTATAACAATACAGTACATGTGCACATATGATTGTGTGTGTGTGTGGGTGTGCATGTGCGTGACTGAGCAGGCCACATCCTGGAATGCAGGATATTGGCCCTAAAAAGGGGATTGGTACCATAAACAGTGCCAGTGTCCTTCGTGCGTCTTTGCAGGCCGTTTCCTGACTCGGAGATCACAGTACTCTTTAAGATTATAAAATTGAAGTCACCAATATTCGCTAAATATTAAACAGAAAATAAATAATACATTTTAATAATTTATCAATTAGGGCTGTCAAAGTTAACGCGATAATAACGCAAATTCATCTCAACGCCACTGGTTGTGCAAGCTTATAGCCCAGTTTTAAAGCAAGAGTGAAGATATACTGGTATCATATGAAACTATAAAACCTGTCTTACTAGCTTGTTGCAAAGAAGATTAAATAACCCTCCAAACTTGCGCTAAATTTTGGCAAGGAAAAAATGGCCAAGTCCATTTTCAAAGGGCTCCCTTGACCTCTGACCTCCAGATATGTGAATGAAAATGGGTTCTGTGGGTACCCACGAGTCTCCCCTTTACAGACATGCCCACTTTATGATAATCACATGCAGTTTGGGGCAAGTCATAGTCAAGTCAGCACACTGACACACTGACAGCTGTTGTTGCCTGTTGGGCTTCAGTTTGCCATGTTATGATTTGAGCATATTGTTTTATGCTAAATGCAGTACTTGTGAGGGTTTCTGGACAATATTTATCATTGTTTTGTGTTGATAATTGATTTACAATAATAAATATATACATGCATTTGCATAAAGGAAGCATATTTGTCCACTCCCATGTTGATAAGAGTATTAAATCCTCGACAAATCTCCTTTGTGGTACATTTTACAGATAAAAATGTCATTCATTTGATAACAGCTTTAAGCTACGCCTGAACTAACTGCTAAGTCACAGAAGCACGAGTAGTACTAATCGCTCTTTTCTGCTGGGTGCCTGTGGTGATGACTCATGATGACAGAGGCCTTGCACTAGTTTTAACTGGAAATGAGATGGCCATTTCCAAACAAGTGTTTCACTGAAAGCAAGTAACAGAGTGAGCTGGTGAATAGCTTTTCATATGACTAGCTGAGTCATCGGAGCGTGACCTCGAGCCTCCTCTCTGCAACTTTATTCAAATAAAGACACACTAACACTCTGAAATGGCTCCGTAGCATTTCTGAAGAAACAACCATGCCAAGTACTGGAATATGAATAACTTATTTTTACCACAAATATCTAAAAATGTCTCAGATAAGTCATGTTGAAACTTGCTCCCTGGCCTAAAAACATTACAAGCATTATTATCCCCCCCTCCAATCTCTGATGAGTCAGCTTTAAGCATTTAGCTGTGCGTGCATGTGCTAACTTGTGCTCACTTTAACCTACTCCGCTCCACTAACCATTAAAATGTTAGCAATGCCTCTGCCGTGACTTAGATTACACTACAGGGACAGATCCGTGCTACATACACATGTCAGGTTGCTGTTAATGAGGGCTGTGCTGTTGTTGGCATTCAAGGCTAGAAAACCTCTCAACGTAGGATCTGTCTGACTTGCACCCCGAAAAATTAATCGACTATCCTGTGTACAAAATGCTTCAGATTTATGATTTCTTTCTAATCCAGTGATTCAGTGGTCCATGAGCTTCTCTGATCTTATACTCGGCCAGAAAACTGTCAAATATATTTTAGAACAGGCTTCGGTTTTCAATCACTCCCTGCTGTGAACATAGTTTAAAACCAGCCTGAGCAAGAAAGAGAAAGATCAACATGCAGATTCTGAGCAAATTACGGTGCTGAAAAATGCTAGCTCCAAAAGTGAGTCAGTCTCCGTAGACCCGCCCCGTGATAAAATGACCAACTTTAAAGCAGAAATAGACATGTTTACAACCTGGTATAGCTATTTTCCCTGAGGTATGTCTACACTCGCACACACAATGTCAGGACAGTTGCTTTTTTTTAAATCTGGCTTTTATCCAACGGCTGTGAAGAAAGCAGGGAATGCCGACATCACGGCGCTGTGTTTGCGGTCAAAACTGCGCACACGTGGGTCAAGTGCAGGTTAACCTTTCACCGTCTTTGCTATAGACGCTATGCCCAACGGAGAAAATTGCGTCACCGCAATGTCACAAGCTCTGCAGATTTAGGCGGAATATGATGAAAACTACCACAAAGAAAAGGAAGAGCAGCTACAGCAAAGACTGTGACACTACTTATAAGTATTTCTAAGCCAGTGGAAGACGATTCTCAGAGTTATATGTGAAATTTGCCAGTTGTTTTTCAATTTAACGCTGGGGGAAAAAAACATGGAGCGACACAGTTCATGTGAGTCTCACAAGAAACGTACGGCTCAAAAAGAGATGTGCCGATCTACAGATGCATTCTGGCAAAGTGTCGAGATGTGACAAGATAAGGGGTAGATAGAATAGAAATGTTTATTATTTAAAGGCAGGGTTGACGATGTTCTCCAGTCTACACTATTTGTTATATTGGTTGAAATGGTCTTTACACCCCAACAGCGATCCATCACTGATGAGATCTGAAAAAGGACCAGAAAAGAGCCGTCATCTGCAGCTGCTATAATCCTGTAAAAACGTCTTCCAATCACTGCCTCGCGGTCCGCTTGGAAAGAACCAATCAGATGCCTCCCAGCCTCCCTGCTCGTTCTCTACCCTTGGCGTGCACCAGCCTGAACTCGGAGCGCTTCGCTGCAGCAAGATTACTGGAGAATGGAAGAGAAAACTCAGCCAAAAGCAGCACTACTTGTCCTGCTTACTTGTCATGAGGTTGCGTTGTTGAGTTGAGGTCCTCTCTCCGCTCTGTGTCTGTGAAGTAGTTACGATACGGCGGTGCTCTTGCATGTGTGTGTGGGAGGCGTTGCATTGGAAGGAGCCCCGAGGTGAGGGGGTGGATTTAGACGGAGCTCCTGAGGCGATGCTACTTTCAAATTAGACTAGCTTTCCAACATCGTTGACCCTATCTCTAAGTTAGATAGACTCAGCCCACATTGTCCCACACAAACATACTCTTTGTCCCACATTTGGTTTGTTGGGATCTGGTCACCCTAGACATGAGTCTGTGCTGCCTACTAACCCAGAGATTAGATGCCATGTTGATGCCGGGTCTGAATGGGGCCTGAGAGGTTTTTCGTGCATGTCCCACATCTGTCTTTCCAAATTCCGAATAATACCAGGAAAAGATGTATTCATTTACATATGCATTTCTGTTCACCCTGTGCTATTGATCCTAATTTGAAACACAATGTCAATGCGAAACCACACAGCTGTTTCCTCTTCCTGTCGCAACCGCTCTGAGCCTCTCAAGAATTTCTACAGAAATTTCCAAACAAATGGTAGAAGGGAGATTCTTCGCATCACAAAGGGCCAGATCGAAAACTAATATTCGAAACTCTTAGTGTGAGTGTGAATATGTTCGTGCATATTGGTGTTAACGCTGTGATAGACCTGTAGCCAGTGCAGGGTGTGCCTTACCTCCTGCCCAAAGCATGCTGGGATAGACTTCAGCTCCCTGCAGCGGACAGTTAGTCACGAGTCCACTGCAGTTAGAGAGATAACAACAACCACAAACAACATTCCAGTTAGTCAAAGGGGCTTTAAACGTTTTACTGGGAATCTATCAGCTAATGCAAAGAGTTCCCAGGTGTTTCTGTGGGAGCAACACATGCATCACAGACAGGACTGCCAGCCAACACAACAATAGGCATACTTGCCGACCCTCCCGATTTTCCCGGGAAACTCCCGTTTTTCACTCTCCCGTATTTCTACCGATTTATGACAAATGTTCACACTTCTTTTCCCTTCTTGTTATCTAAGCCTGTTTCTGGAACTTTAACAGTGAGTATAATCTCTACCGTTTCAACCCGGGCGACAACAGAGCTACACCAGCTGTCGTTTCCTGGCCGAAGAGAGCAGTCTATGCTCGTGACAAAGCGCAGTTTGAGCTCATGTTTAAGCTGCGCTCGCCACAGCGTGCAGCGCCCAAAGTTGAGCTTCGCTCGATGCAGCGAAAAGTAAACGTGGCGCAGTGCAAACCATTAGAAATAACGGGTTTCAGAGCGCAGTGGTGCCGTTGTCGCGTTGTGACTGAAAGGACCTTCACTGAGTTAGAGAAGGAGAGAGAAATTGAGAGAACTAAGAGAAAGAAATACTCAAGCAGGAGTAAAAATAAATAAAAATGGATGAATATTAGTTTATGCCAGAGATTCACACGCCAAGTTCACACCAGAGGGGCAAATTATTCAGTTTTCTTTCCTGAGAATTAAAGGTAAAATCAAAAGTTGAACATAAAAATGCTGTTGCAGAGTTTTGAAATCCTCCCTTTCTTTTTAAGGTCTCTAGGTTGGCAAGTATGACAATAAGAAACACTAAGTTCAACTGGGAAATAAATCAACTGGACAGAAAGAAATCTATTAAAATAGAAATAACAAGAAAATATGCTTAATTTACAGTTAGGGGTTATGTCACCAAGGTAACTATTATTACACACACACACACACACACACACACACATTACTCACCCACCAGACAAAAGAGAGTGAGTGTTTTACTTTAGCTTCTTGCCTTCTGAGTTCGGTATTTGCCTACGAAACAGAGTCATGTGTTGTCCTATGACTGAAAACACCAGAAAGTCTCCACAGTAGATCTGCTCAGAGTTTCACCCCTTTTTCAACCAAAACGAAGTATGAAACTAGATGAACAAATATCAGGAACTAAAGACGGAACTTAAAAGTCCCTTTCCGTCCCCTGTGTTTCCACCACATCTGAAGAATCATGAAGATTAGGCAAATTAGACGGTGGTGTTTGAAACGCAGTTTTTACACAACACAGTCATCCTGCACTTTGTATTTACCGTTGCGTGACTTTGATATTTGATGTAATGAATGAAAAGGAGACATGCAAAGGTGTAAAAGGAGACTCCAGAACGCCTGTCTCCACCTGTGCTGAGTGTTTGATGGTTATTTATATCAGCTTTAGAACAAAACCGCTATGAAACAATCAGATAATAAAGTTTCACTCTTTAGCTTGCTCACCCGCAGCCCACTCTCTCTGCTCTCTTTATGTCACTCTTTTTGTACAGTAGTCGGGAAGCCGACAACAAAACCTAATATTGACTTTAACTAGGGCTGTCAATCGATTTAAAATATTTAATCACAATTAATCACATAATTGTCCGTAGTTAATCACAATTTATCACAAATTAATTGTTTTATCTGTTCAAAATGTACCTTAATGGGAGTGGGCAAATATGCTTGCTTTATGCAAATGTATGTATTAATTATTGTAAATTAATTAACAACACAAAACAATGACAAATATTGTCCAGAAACCCTCACAGGTACTGCATTTAACATAAAAAAAATGCTCAAATCATATCATGGCAAACTCAAACCCAACAGGCAACAACAGCTGTCAGTGTGTCAGTGTGCTGACTGCATGTAATTATCATAAAGTGGGCATGTCTGTAAAGGGGAGACTCGTGGGTACCCATTGAACACATTTTCATTCACATATCTGGACGTCAGAGAAGTACGGTATATTTAAAAACAACTAAGTTCCTTGTTCTCTGCACCAAAATATCTTTTGTTAGTCATCTCTCGGTCTTTCGACTTCCTTTCTGACAGTTTCAGATCAGTTTTATCTTACAACTTTTTTTTACTTCATGGTTAAATGACATTTAGGGTCATCAGTCACCCTGTCGGGGCTTTACTTTATCTATTCTTCTATTTATTGTGTAAGTGATAGTACATTATCCTCCTTCCTGCACGGGAAATTATCAGAACTGCTATCATCTGAGACAAAATATACTAATTATAGATTATAATAATTAAATAAAACACTGCCGTATTTGGACTTGTTTTTGGCACAAAAAAGTTACTACACATAAACTTGCGAGGGCGAGTAGCGTGCCTGCACAAGCGTGAGTAGCGAGGTGCATGTGTTTGGGAAGCAGTGGGAATACAACTGAATATATGAGACTTAGATTATACTACACAAGTTGTGTGAGAGTTTGTAAATGCATGTTTTGAAATAGTTTTGCTGTTGTTTAACGCAGCCCCCCATTTACTTCAAGTCATCGAGACTTTTCTCCGTTTGTGGATTCTTCATTCACCGTGGAGACATGCGAGTAAAACATTAACAATTCAAGGTAACACGGAGTGAAGGAGAGAGGAGAGAGGAATTGATACACAAATGCTCATTTTGTGGGAGAAGTACTCCTTTAAGCTGTGTAGCTTGGCGTGCCTTCAGTCTGACACACATTCTTCTTTCTAAAAATGTTGAAAATGGATCATGACCACACAAGGCTGACTGCCACCTATTTAGCAGAGTGAAACAAAAACATATTTTACATTTTCCTTTATTGAATTTGAGACATTTTATGTTTGGAATTTAAATAAAAAAATAAATAAAAAGAGTCTCTATTATTAAACAGCCAAATGGAAGTCACAGCCACTCCTATTAGCAAGCACGGTTGACGTTTGTAACAATGACTTAAAACAAATATGTGTCAGATTAACAAAACCCCCATCCAAATCTAATGTTCATAAGCTGCCAAATATAACAGCATTCAAACTTTGGAGAAACTTCTTCCAAACCTCAAACAGTCGACAGAGAATAACGGTAGAGCGGCCTTTAAAGATATTCAGTGAGGACGTGTGAAGACATGGCTTCCTGCTGGGTGGATACAATCCAGCCCTCCACCAGCCAGGACACTGGCTCCCTGTCACAGCTGACACGTGACTAATTTTAGCCCGTTATTTGACCTTGGATGCCCAGGCATCCTCATAACTTCAACACCGCCACCCACCCCACACCCGGCCTCCTCCACCCCCCACGCTGCAGCCAGTGCTCACCCCCTGGTGACACTATTTCATGTGATGTTCATTTATACCCACAAACACCCACAAAACCACACACCATAAACACAGACATGAGGCTGCTTTCACAATGCATATAAAACGTGTCACGTTAGCAGACTGTCACGGCTGGAGGTGTAGGAGTTTGTGTCTGAGTAACACTGTTATAATATATGGAGGACCACAAGCGTCACGTAAATAGTAATACAAAATGTAGTTGATTAATAATTATTGTTTACAATATATTTATTAATCTATGAATAAATGGACTAAATTACAAAGAAATTAATTATTTGATATTTTAATGGGCAATAAAAAGAAGAATTATATAAAGAATTTCCACATTAAATATTAATGCATAAATAAATAGTTAAAATTAAAAATGGATTTACAAAAAACACCATAAAACAGTCAATAAGTACATCATTTAAAAATAAATAAATAAATAAATTCATAAATAAATAATGGAATTAAAAATTCAGTACAAATACAGTGTTTAATCAGACATTAAAAAAGGGCAACTTCTTTTCTCATTTGCATTTCCCTTAATAATTCCATTATTTATTTATAAATGCATTAATTTATTTTTGTACTTATTGACTGTTTTTTGTTTTTTTTCATAAATCCCTTTTTAATTTGAACTATTTATTGATGGATTAATATTTCATTTGTAAATTATCTTTTTATTCTTCTTTTTATTGCCCATTAAAATGTCAAATAATTAATTACTTTGTAATTTAGTCCAGATAATCATAAATTCATAAATATATTTGTGAACAATAAAATGCAATTTTTTTTGTAAATCCCGTTTTGATTTGAACTATTTATTGATGATTCATATTTTATTTGTAATGCAAATAATTACTTTTTATTAATGCCTATGAATTAATTTATTAATGCCATTTTTATTGTACAGTTGGTTATTAATCAATGAAATGCTTTATTACTATTTACGTGACGCTTGTGGTCCTCCATAGCTATAAGCCAGCACTAGCTAGACTTGTAGAACTAGAAATGTTGCATTACATTGTATATGATCACATTTTACGCCAGAAGCTATATTCAACACCATATGTACTAATTTAAAAGTAAGTTAAAGGTGACCAAGTTGCAATGTAATTAAATTATAGTGGGGTTACAAATAGCCTGTGTTTTATTGAAAAATATATTTTTATTTAAATGCCATTTTGAGAAAAAGAAAATAACCTGCAGTTTATAAATAGTAATGACTGTTTTATGTTGTTTTTTTGTAAATCCCATTTTAATTTGAACTATTTATTGATGGATTAATATTTCATTTGTAAAGTATTTTTATTTTTATTTCCCAAATAATATTTTTTTATTAATGCCTATTTCTATTATACAAGTAGTTATTAATCAATTAAATACTCTATTACTATTTACATGACGCTTGTGGTCCTCCAAGGTAATAAGCCAGCACTAGCTAGACTTGTAAAACTAGAAATGTTGCACGGATGATCACATTTTACGATTTGATCATATTTACTAACTTAAAAGTAAGTTAAAGGTGACCAAGTTGTATTGTAATTAAATTATAGTGGGGTTATAAATAGCCTGTGTTTTATTGAAAACTTTTAAATGCCATTTTTGAGGAAAAAAATAACCTGCAGTTAGCAATGGTTTCATGTTGTGAAAGAAAATCTGAATAGTTTGGATCACCATCATAACTTAATTAATACAGACAGCACAAGCATTAAATTGACTTGGCAGTGACCACATGTGAAAAAAAAAAAAATGTGACATTAAATTAAAATTCAGTCTCAAAGTTATGCTATTTCTTTTAATTTTTTTTAATAAATGTTTATTATAGTTTTCTGTCCTGACCTAGCAGCTGGTAGCCCACATACACTAGAGCTCTTTGTTTCACCCAGATAACAGTTAGCAGGAATCAATGCAGCCTCGTTTCCGTGCAGGAGGAGAAGCTGTAAATATCATTTCCATATGGCAGCTCAGAGCTAACTGAGCTACATTTTGCAACTTTGCAGCTTAGCAAACAGAGTAAACAGACTGTAAAGTTACTCAAGAGGCGTGAAGGCGTTTTTTGTGCGACACAAGTCAACAAAGTTAGTTAATGCATGTTAATAAACTCTGCAGGATATACTTTATAAACGCGTCATAGATGTTGGGTTGTAATGAGTCTCTTACCTGCAGAGGAGTCAATATAAAGTCCTGCTTAACTTGTTGCAACAGTTGCTACAAATGTTGCATTGGTCCGTGTTGTTGTGCAGCTCCCCCTCACACCGACAGACAGACCCTCTCTCTCTCTGTCTGTCTCTCTCTCTCTCTCTCTCTCTCTCTCTCTCTCTGTGGTTAGTGCCTCCGCTGCCACGCAGGCTGCTTTAATGGTGACTGCTGTAACAACTTTACTGAATGAGACACTTCAAAGTATATATAACCTCAGCTAAATGGTAGCAGTGGTTGTTGTGTGACAAGTGTTTGTTGAAAAGTAGGTCAAACGTCACAGCTCTCTCTCTCTCTCTCTCTCTCTCCCGCTCTCTCTCTCTCTCTCTTCACTCAGCCCCTTGCTTGCTTGCTTGCACATGTGGGATGGGGCCATTGGTAGATGATAGTTAGGCTATGTGATATATATGAGTGTATTTACACACGTGACAGAAAATATAATAACATTATTCGACTTTTTACAGTCTAATGTGTTTTTTGTTTACATTTCCAGATTGATATCTATCATCAGATGAAGGTTACTCAAGTTACTGAGGTCATAAGCCCCATTCAGACCTGGTATTAAAGGTGCCATATTGTAAAAAAAAAAAAAAAGATTTTCATGTCTTTTATATTATAAAGCAGGTTTAAAGGGACTGTTTGTAACTTCTTACATGTATAAATCAATCCGGGTTGGTGTCCCATGCGCACTCGCGTGTGGCTACGCTGTTCATGCTCAGACTCCAACACAAACTACACGGAAGCACCAAAACCGCAAAGTTATATCTAGTGAAGCCCGTCTTGCAAAACAGTGTTGGCCGCGGTCGGAGGATGCAGGGGTCCAGGGCCGGAGTCTCTGCTCCTCTGCCCGCTTCCCTTCACTCACACACCACACTTGTTCACGCTCTCTCGCTCCACCTCTACACCTGCATTCGTGCAAACCACACACTGCAAAGGATTTAGTTTAGCTCTGAGAATATCTAGTGAATGTACAGTGGACGTTTGTGCAGAAATAACTGCTGCAGCTCCTCCAGACCAACAGAGGTTTCCCGTGTCTTGTGAAGTGAGGGTGCTCCGCAGCGAGTTACTTTATCGTCTCTGACCGGGTGCCGGTGTCTCCCCTGTTCCCTCCGGCCGCAGTCGGGAGGCTGAAGCAGGAAAAGCCAACACTAGGATCAGCATTGATTCATGGAGAGACCTTCGTCTGGTCAGCTAACATTACTGCCAAAGGGGGTGAAATATAGAGTGATATTGTGGTTTTAGCTGGCGTGTTTCGCCTCACTGTTTTGACAGATGCTTGACAAGTGTGAACGCACTCAAGAAGCATTGAGGACGCATTGAGATTGAGACAGGCAGACGCTAGCACTTGTCTGCCTCGCAGCATGGAAATGGCCTCTGTGCTCTACTGTCTCCTGTCGGTACAACTGTATTTTATTAAATATGATCAAATTGCATAAGCTCACATCTTTGTCATTATTCTAACCAAACTACACAAAAAACACAGACTCTATATTCTATACTTGATTATAAAGTTTCTACATTAAGTATGCATGAATTAATTATTATTATTATTAGTCTAATTATTTTTAAGCCTGCATTGCATGCAATATGGAAATATACCAATGTTTTAGCCCATGTTTTTTTTTTTAACTTAACAGTGAAATTGTGTTATTAATCAGCCATAAAACCTCAAATAAACTATACATATGTCCTTCAGTATTGTGCACACTTAGACTACTATTGTAGGCCACAGGTAAAGTAAATAATGCCAACTTTTTTTTTCATACTTTATTTCAAAAGTTCAGTACAGTATATTCATAAACATGTTTCATTACAAAAGATTCTGCAAATAGATTTTTACAGTATAAAAAATAATATAAAAATAACATAAATTATACCACAAACAAAATGTAAGGAAAGGAAAAGATGGATAAAAATAAATAAATAAATAAGTAAATAAACATTTTAAAAAAACAATCGGGGTCTGTTAAATCATTTGGACTAATTTTGTAATATCAAAACTATCTAATAGTCTTTTGCCAATTTACAATTTTTGAGTTTTAAGTTTTCAATCATAGTCAAATATGTTTTAAAATCAGTATTTTTTTTAAGCCATATAATTTTATATATATATAATATTTTGCTATGATATTAATCAAATTAATTATGTAAATCTCATATGCCAAAAAACTGTGAATTGTTAAAATTGAGTAATATCTCCATCTTTTTTAAAAATGTTTTGAGAAGTTCTTCTGTAAATCAAACCAAAAAGAAGTTGCATGAAAACATTTTACAAATAAAAAAATAAAATAAATTATATAAAAAATAAAATGTAAGGAAAGGAAAAGATGGATGAAAATAAATAAATAAATAAATAAAGGAAGAAAGAAAGAAAGAAAGAAAATAAAAACAATTGGGGTCTATAAAACAATTGGTATAATTTTGAAATGTCAAAAGCAATCTAATGAGTCTGAGTTTTAAGTTTTCAATCATAGTCAAATATGTTTTAAAATCAGTATTTTTTTAAGCCATATAATTTTACATATGTCATATTTTGCTGAGATTTTAAACAAATTAATAAATGTAAATTTCTTTTGACAAAAAAAATGGAATTTTTAAAAATGTTTTGAGAAGTTCTTCTGTAAAACCATAAATAAATAGCATGAAAACAATCTATAAACCATTAGTTTCCCCTTTAAAGTGCATCTATTAACAGTTAAAATAATGGCAACTATCGAGCAAATCGGCCGATATTATGTTTTCATCACGCGACCCAAACGTCGTCTACGACACGTATTGTGGAAGCTGTAGTTCCTATCATTATATCGCTCCGTCTACAGACCTAACAGCGCCTCTGCTTTAGAACTCCAACTCCCATAATGCAGCGCGACGCAGAACGTGATCTACGCGTTGTGTGTGTAGCGTAGTAGCCAGACAGAACCATGGCGTTGTACCAGAGCAGCTCTGTGTGACAGGTTAGCATCTGATAAACACAACAACACCTCCTCCAGGGTAAGAGACGCGGCTGCGCACTGTTATCCGGTACAGACAACCGACAGCGGGGTCAAGAAGAATAGAAAGGATGGGGTCCCGAATCAAGTAAGAATGTGTATTTATCTGCTGTGTTTATAACGGTTAACTGTTAGTTAGCATCATGCTAGCTGTGTTACAGTGAGTCATTGAGAGGAAGATACATACAGAGACACAGAGAGAGAGGCCTGACTTGTTGCGACACAGGCTAAAAACACTGGTGCTGCTCCACTAAAACAAAGCAATTTTAAGTGTCTCTTATAGGTTTTGATCTTCTACTAGTCATTCACAATATAATGCATGTTTATTAGCTTTGTAAACATGGGGTGTGTAGCAGTGAGCTGCTCTGTTTATGTAGCTGCAGCTAATGTAAACATAACGTTACCTGTGTTTCCTAAACCGGATGCTAGTTTTCAGGACTATAAAAAGAGGTTTGTGTTGTCCTCTATAGGGATAATGTTTCCAACATCATCTAAATATTGCAGGGCTATACGACCAACCAGCTATTAGCTTTTTTTTTTATAAATTAGGACATTTTGGTGGTGTATTTATGGGAATGAGATGATGAGTTATTATAGTTTAATTGTAGGAACATTATTGTCTGTACTAGGGGTGTAAGAAAATATATACATATATGCATATTAAAAACAATCAAATATCGTGATATTATGTTTTGTGATACTCAGTTCAGTTCAGACAACTTTATTTATCCCCAAGGGGGCAATTCATTTGTAGCATTCCCAGTCCATCCATCCATCCATACAACAGACAACCAATAATTAAGTCAAAGGAAACATATTAAAGGCATGGGGCAGTTGGAGGGACAAGTTACAATAAGAACCATATAAATACACAGGATTATAGCAATGAAAGCCAAAAAATAAGAAACAATAAATAAGAACAACATATCTTAAAATTCCTCTAAATAACAGTCATTTAAAATGGGTATGGTCTGTGTTCAGCAGCTTAACAGCAGAAGGGATAAAGGACCACTGTATTGATTCTCAAAAACACTGTATCTGTAGCACCAGACTAACTTTAGACATTGGTTGCACTGGTGCGCTTTAAGTTTTTTATTTAGGTGCACCAGCACATAATATAGTCAACCCCAAATTTTTCACTTCATATTTTGGTGCCGCAATAATACATTTTAAGCATTTTGTCAGTTCTCATATAGGCCTACACTAGGGATGTCACGATACCAGAAATTTTAGTAGTTGGTGATGTCACAAATATACAATATTTAGACCCTTTACACAGATTTAAACGTAAACATTCTGAATGTGTCTCAGTTTATTTCCTAGTTGCAGTGTATGTGAATGTCATCAGCTGACAGGAAGTACACATGGACCCAAGCTGTTGCCTAGCAACGCAATTCTGTTGCAATTCCGTCAAAATGCGCTAAAACGGAGCGTTTCAAACCGAGGATAAATACAGTTATATTTCGGCAGACAGTATGAGGAAAATAAAGGGTTTTTTGAACATTACAGCATGTAAACATGTTCTAGTAGAAACACAAAATACAAGTATGAACCTGAAAATGAGTACGATATGGGAGCTTTAATACTGCTTGCATACTGTTTTTTGTTAGGAAGTAAATCAGGCCTCTCTATTATCTATTTTATAATGCTGTGAAAACATCTCCTTCAAACAACTGCATTTATTCAAGTTTCTTGGCAAAAACTACACTTCTCAAGATTACATTTGAATGCATCATAATGTTAGAACGTTATAATTTACCTTAGCCCATTTCTCATTTTTTACTGAACAGAGACTGCATGCACCATAATGCCCCGCTAACTAGCTCTCATCCTTGGTTTCATCTATTGTTGGTGGTCAAACAAGCCGGCGTCTTATTCTCAAAACACCAGCATGCAAATTATTGGATTAACGTGAGATGTCCTCAGACCAAACGTCTCCTTGTATGCAGCTGGCCTGTGTTGACTTAGAATTTCTTCAGTCAAATGCAACCCTAACAGGGCGGTATGGTAGCTCAGCTCCCATTGAGGTTACAGAGGTCATGTCTTCTGTATTGTTTCTGGGAACAGTTTCTATTCTGTAATTACACACAGTGGTTGGAAGGCTGATTATTGTTTTGACAAAAGATATTTAAATGTGACTGTGACTCAATCTTTCCCCACCATAATATTTTGGGGTGTCTTGGAGAGTGAAATAATATAATAATATAATATATATTACTATTATTATAGAAAATATTTTTCTAAAAGTCTGGCTACAGCAAGTTTCATAGTCCACAGCATATTCATTAGATAAGTAAATGTTTCTCAAATTGAACCTCCATTCCTTACTGTTGGTCACAGTTACATTACCACAATTTTATTAAAAGGCATCTTGGCTCATAGCAGCATTGCTCTGAGAGCAGCAGCCTCCTCCAGTTCACTACACCTTCTATCTGATAACTGTCAGTTTGGTGTAGACAGCTGAGCAGAGTCTGTGGTGCTGAAAGGACAGCGGCAGGCCAGTCGCATGCAATACCTGAGGTACAAATGTTTATAATGAATTATTACACGGCTGTGTTGAATACTCGATTCTGATTGCTCAATCACAGCGTTCTGCGGTCTGTAATTTCTGTGTAAGAGACCGTTGCTATGGGCGCAGCTCTGATGTCTGACTCTGGCAGGCGGTTTTTGTGTCAAAATATTGATTTCTTCAGCAAGTAGCCGTGTAATAAGCGGGATAATGTACAGCTAGCGGGTCATGTTGTGAAAGAATCCCCTTCAGGGCGATGAGACACCCCTCCGCTTCGCCTCGGGATCCAGCACCGGCCTGTCGGGGTTTCTTTCACAACAATGACCGGCTCGCTGTACATTATCCCTTACATAAATACAAAATGAATGCAGCTTGCTGGCTTCAGAAAAAAACCCTCTGCTACTGTATATGGCCTTTTCCATACAGCAGTTACTATTAAATTTGTCTACACCAAAAACTCTCAAACTCTGAGGGGCCAGGGACGCTTTACATGGGAGGACATTTTCCAAAGACCCCCTCATAATTGTAACAGCTTGTTTCCTGTTAGTAAAGTCTGAAATAAACAATTCTTTGTTTTTAAAGTTGAAGGCTACACTACATGATAAATATGCTTACTTTGCCTGAATTTTGTACGTAACATGCAAAGAGCACAGTGATAAGTTTTCATTCTCTGTTCCAGGGAGAGCCCTGAGTCCACTTTTGAGGTGTATTTGGAGGTCACCCATCCAGGCACAAACAGCTCTGGTAAGTATCTGAAGGCTGGAGGTACAGCTAAAACTGCACTACACATGCATCTTTTCTTAAGCAACAGAACTACAGAACTCTGTACTTGAGGGTAACGACCGAATTTTGTAGGTACTACCAAGTATCAGTTCAAATTTCGGTACCAGAGAGCACATCTGGGTGAAAGATTATGAACCGCAGCCGCGTGTTCGGCACTGGCAGAGAAAGATGGAGAATCGCAGTGAGTCAGGGCAATGGTGAGCCAAAAGCGGTCGCAAGTGTGGTTACACTTCTCAAAACTCGATGCAGACAACGCTCTCAGCAATATTTGCAATTGCAAAACTGGCCATGGCAACATGTGTCACGTACCCAACTGATTTTGCTGTGATTTAATTGCAACAAACCGATCAAAATAATGCCGAAACAAGTACATCATGATGCCTATTTGTAAAAAAATCTGAATTCATGCTTTGTCAGATCTGTCTGCAAGACTTTTAAAATCATACAATCTCCTTATTCATCCGGTCTCTGTACATATATGAGGTACTATCGAGGAGCTCTGGGTGCCCACAGACATCTACTATAATGGTTTCCTCCATTTCTGATTCAACAACGTCAGGACGTCAGTGACGTCTGGAGAATCTCAACGCTGATAGGCATATATGACACATCGTGTAATTTGCATCTATTTGTGTCTTTGCATTGACTTTGTTTTACGATACCGATACCGATAGCGATACCTGGGCTTTGGGTATCGTCCGATACCGAGTACCGATCCGATACCAGTGTTTAATTAATAAGCTGTATGCCTCACTGTGTGGAAGTGACTAGGATCATTCTTTTATGTGTAAGGCAACATCAGGCTGGACTTAAGCAGCACTTTCCTAACTTTGTAAAACAAGATGTAACAGATAAATACATACTGTAGATATAAATTTAGTGGAGTTATTTATTATTAAAATAATAAATTATGCACCAGCAACTTGGCAAAAAATCCTTCAAATACACATTGTAAAATGGTCGTAAGTCAAAGCGGTTGGGAAAAGCTGGTGTGGAGCTAAATGATAAATGTTGGCGGCTTTTTGCATCTGCAACATGTGACTAATTTCCTGGGTACTGAGGAAAGGCTTGTCGGCTATATTTCTGAGAACGTCTTCCTGTTGGAGTTTTGCGCCTGTCATCATTTCCTGTTCAGTCTTTAAGATGCCATATCCATCTCTACTGTGACATGCAAATCTTCTGTCTGACTTCCTCTGCTGTTTTTAAATGTGGAACCTTTTGGTCTTGATTGTGTCTTGTTTCGGTCTGCTTCACAGAACAGCTTCACTCATTCACTTAGGTCTTTTTATGTACAACCGAAGACTGGGTTATAGATCAGTATTAATGAAAAGTATGCACAGCAGTTTGATGGTATGGTATGCATGATTTGAATTAGCTTGTAAACTGGCTACTTTGTGAAAAAATCCGATCGTAAATGTCGTCTCTTAACTTTATTCTCTCGTCCCAAATTGCTAATTGGACTGTAAACAATGAGCAGCGCACAGAAAAGGAAGTCTTGGCCTGCATATCCGCTGGCTACACCAGCACCTACATGATAAATTAAGAGATGAAATACAACTCCTGCGCCTTACCCTGTGCCCAGATTACGCGTCGCTTAACTCGCAAAAGTATAGTCGGACACGCCTTAAATCCGCCATGCACTTTAGACAATGCGCTGTAGATTGTTTAAATGGGGCCCATTGTCTTAAGTCAAAAGGAATGTGCTCCATTAGGTCCTGTTTATATCTCCACAGTCATTTCATGTCCGTCCGTTTCTAACAGGGCCGGAGGTGCGAAGACAGTACCCTGAAGACTACACAGACCAGGTTCGAAAGACGTACTGTAGTATACTGTACTTTCCTTTTGCTTTTCTCTGTGACTCCCCCTCCTCCTCACAGTTATTCATTGGTTTCTTTTCCACCTGTAGTTATTTCTTTTTGTCCTGTTCTCATATGATGTACTCAGGCTTCACTCGAACCGATGCATGTACCATCGTTGTGCACTGTGTTTATTCACGTGGAAATACAAGTGATGCCATTTTTCTTTGGTTCCTCCACATCCCATCAGCCCCTTAAACGTTTTTTCACTTTAATACTATGTAACATTATTATTACATTTTAATGATACTACTGTGCTCTATTATCTGTCATCTGGGTCCAACAGGAAACTCTTCAGACTGTGCCCAAGTTCTGCTTCCCCTTCAGCATGGACAGGTACACACACACACACACACTCACACACAAACACACACATACATACACGATTGTTTGTGTTAGTTAGTGTTTTTATGCCTCCGTGCCGGCGAAAGCCACGGCCAGAGGCTTTATATTTACTCTCTCTCTCTCTCTTTCTCGCTCTCTCATTCTCTGTCTGCTGTCTGAACCTCTCACACCCTGCAGTCTGACAGTCAACCAGGTCGGCCAGAACTTCACATTTGTGTTGACTGACATTAAGAGCAAACAGAGATTTGGCTTCTGTCGCCTCTCCTCAGGTGCCCACACCTGCTACTGCATTCTCAGGTGAGTTTGCCCCTGGCTTCAGGAGGTATTTGGTCGAATACCTTTCTGCTTCAGTACCAAATAGAAAAAGAGTTTTGTTAAAGGAAAGCACCTACAGTATTTAGCCTGACTTTTGTGTGCAATCTGGCCATCAGCTCTATGAATTTATTGGTATATATTTTAAATATTAAAAACAAAAAATCAAGTAAAACAATAATTTGAAAATCAGGATGTTGATTATAAAAAACCTTTTACAGTACCAACATTCTCACTCACAAACTATGTGAAGCTCATCTTTGTAAAAGTACAAAACATTGTTTTTCAGCTACCTGCCCTGGTTTGAAGTCTTCTACAAGCTGCTTAATATCGTCGCAGATTACACCATCAAAGGCCAGGTAAGTCCTGACAGGTGACTCGTCTTGTTATGGGGACATTGTGTTGTATCAGATTTCTCTACTTCAGTCAGGGATTTGTAGACTAGTCTCTTCACTGAAAGTGTGGCTGTATGTCAGCTCTCATCAGTATTTTGCTTTTGAGCTAAATTTAGAGCTGTGTTTCTTTTTAGCTGCAGTGTTCACCCAGATTTGTCACGTTTACTTCAGATAATGAAGAATTAGGAAAATGGCAACTGAAACGGACACTAATAACTGAGTTTACATGCAAACAGTTTCCTGTTATAGACTATAGCAGCATGTTAATGTCTCTTCTTCTCAAAAAGCTGTACGCCTTAGAAGGTCATTGTATGACTTTGCAGCAGTTACTCTGCAGTTTGTCTTCCAACTGACTCATTTGACTTTGGAGCTGTGTTTCTGTTTCTTGCATGAGGTCATGCATTTTTTAACTGGCCATTTCATGATCTTCTGAATGTTTCAGGAAAGCCAATGGCAAGAGTTCCTGGTGTCACTACATACGCTCCCCATCCCTGAGCCCGGGGTCCCTGTTCATCTCGGTGTGGTGAGTCTGACTTCACCACATCACATCAAACTGAGCTCAGTTTAAACTGGAAACACTGCAACACTGCTATCTGTTTTCCTCCCAAAAAAATAATGGCACTGATCGTTGAATCACCCTGTTAACATATGAGACTTCAGTTTAAACTACTACCATACAGGATTGCTACACTAACTGTATGATCAGCATCACCTTACGTGTATGGAGTAGAGGAAAAATAATATGACTGCATATTTTTTTCACAGTTTTCTTTGCATTGCTTTTATTTCTCTGTACCACACTGTTATGATTAAAAGTAGGACTGACCGTCTTGTTTTCTGCTTTCTCCAGCATTCCTTCTTCACTGTGCCTGACACAAGGGAACTCCCCAGCATACCTGAGAATGTGAGTGTTCACATCCCAGTCAAATGTCAGTTCAAACTTCACAGAAACAAAAAAGAAAAACTCATCAAAACTGTCTTAGTTAGTCTCCACTGTTCCAACAATCACCAACTCTGGTGTGGTCAAAATAAAACCCTTAATTCAGCGAGTTAGATGTGAAAATATGGAGGTTCTACATGCTGTTTTCCCCCCATTGTCTCTCTCTATTCTGAGGCAGACCATTAAATTAGCGAAATAATATGACAAAAAATGCCCCAAAAATCAGCAATTGCAGGTCAGGTAAATTGGAGACTATAGACGCCACGTTTCCGAGCGAGATAATCCGTGAGATGTGTGTGGACACAGGGTGTAGGAAACAAACCGGAATTGCCTATATACACCGCTGAACACATCTGGCATATATCTTTTGTCTAGTACATTTTGTACTTGGAAACTGCAAATACATCATACATGCTTGCGTTACCAATGCGTAACGCAATGCTTGCGTAATATCCAGAATGAGGAAGAACCTGTGCAGGATACATCAATACAAACATAATATATCCTTAAAAATGTTAGAGGAAAAATGTTGTTCTTTTTTGTTTTTCTGCACAAGCAAATAGGGGAACTTGTGCAGGAAATATTTTCATCTTTTCAGTTGGTCTTAGTTTGGTTGTTTGGGCCGCAGCAGGGTTTGACTGACAGCTTTCACACCAGTCCAAATGAACCGTGCAGTATTCTTTTAAGGCCAAAACGTTGGGAGTTTATTTATGTGAAGCTAAATGTTGCTAGCTAAGACCTATACTATGACACATAGTGCAGGAGTATGAATGGATGTGAATGGGGGCAAATAGCACAGTGTTCGGGTCTTCGTCCTGTAGAAGGGGTAGTATAAATCTTTTGCTAACAGATACTGCATTATATATACAAATCTGTATGAACACTTACTTACAATATGTAGATTTTATCACCTGAGGCAAATTTCACACCGTGAAAATAAATAAATACATGATAAAATTAGATTAAATGTATATGATGAAATACTGAGTCATGCATTTGATCTAGAAAGTTAGCATTTTTGGTGTAATAAATGGTAATAATGAGATAGCAAGTCATACTTTTGGCCCACTATGCTGTAATTATGAGGTATGAGAACTGTCATTTTATTCTTCTTCTAACTTGCAGCCTTCACTTGTCAGTTGAAATAGCCACTGGATACTAAGTTTGACTTGAACCAAAGTTTATACCGTTCATACTAAATCATGGTCCACTGGTTTTTACCCTCACAACTAACTCTCCCATTTGTTTTTTTCTCTTATTGTGTTTGACCCTTGCAGAGAAACCTAACAGAGTACTTTGTAGCAGTAGATGTCAATAACATGCTTCATCTGTACGCTAGTATGCTTTATGAACGTCGAATCCTCATCTGCTGTAGCAAACTAAGCACTGTAAGTAGAGTCCACTTCCTGTTTCTTCTCTCTCCTACGGCTCTGGTCTCTTTTTAAAGGGGACATATCATTTTTTCAGTGCTTGTGCTCACACATTTGGGTATCTGGAGTGCCTACCAACCCACAAACTGTGAAATAAGACAACCCAGTCAGTTTTTTGTGGGCTGTCTATATCAGAAAACATGTGATTCTACAAGCCCTTCAGATTTGGATCCCCTTCCTATGTCACATACATACCCAATGAGCATGATATGTCCCCTTTAAATCTTTCAGTAATGAGTTGGTCTGTTAGAGTTTACAAGACCAGCTTTTACCCTGTGACCTCTCTGAAAAATGTTTTCTTTATGATGTGATTTTGATACTTCAGAATGAAATGTTGGAGATATTTGGAGATGTCTCAGTGTTTGAGGTGTTTTTTTCTCCTGACCTTGAATGTACAAATATGAATCACTATAAGTAAAACCCTGAATTTGAAATTGTATTCATGCAAAACAAATTACTGCCAAATTACCTCAATATTTACTTCAAAACCTATTGAAAATTACTTTATTATAAACATTATTTAATAATTATATTCTGTTATTTAGCTGGTAATTTATTTAACACACAATGGTGAGATTTGTGTCTGATCACAAGTGTCATCTATTAGTTTTCCACCTCGGATGAAGAGCAGCGCATAGCCGCTTCTCAAGCCTAAGGGCTCTATTTTAACCATTATATGCTATTTTAGCATAAACTGTATTTTAAACTGTCAGCTGTTTAAATAACTGCACATACGTATAGCAGAGCAGCAATGTGAAATCCCATATCATGTATTTGATATCTGTCTTTGTCCACAGTTAACAGCTTGTGTCCATGGGTCTACAGCCATGTTATATCCAATGCACTGGCAACATGTTTACATTCCTGTCCTGCCTCAACATCTATTAGACTACTGCTGGTGAGTATGCTGGCTGTCATATACACTCTAAACCTCTTCTTTTTTTTGTAATTAGTATTTTATTGATTTTTTTACATGAACATTGTCACATTTTGGTCCACAAAATAAAACTCCTATATGCAAAATAATATTAATCTAAAAAAATAATAATAAATAAATAAAAGACATAAATGAATGCATTTAAAAAATAGTATCTACAAAATCTTAATATACAAATAAAATACAAAATAATAAAATAAAATCTCTTTTTTTTCAGTGCCCCAATGCCCTACCTCATCGGAGTACATTCCAGCCTGATGGAGGTAGGTGTCTATAACTGCCACAAAGAATTACAGCGAGCTTTTTTACCCTTCTTCCTCTGCACTTTAAAATTGCAAAGCACCCACCTGTCTTTTACAAGCACTTTGTGTCTTCAGTGGACTCTGTGTTTCCGTTGCTTGTAGAAAGTTCGAGGGATGGCTCTGGATGACGTGGTGGTCCTGAATGTGGACACAAACACCCTGGAAACACCCTTTGATGACCTCCAAAGCCTGCCCAATGATGTGGTGAGGAACTACTGCACAGAACACAATGTGTTTTTTAAATACGGCCAGATAAAACTGCGTTCTAAAGGACTGTGACTTCATTTCCCCCCGCAGGTCTCATCTTTAAAGAGTCGTTTGAGGAAGGTTTCAACAACAACTGGGGACGGCGTGGCTCGAGCCTTCCTCAGGAGTCAGGCGGCTCTGTTCGGCAGCTACAGAAACGCTCTGCAGATCGAGCCGGTCAGTACGTACTGTAGACCAGAGACATGAAGGATAAAGGGAACAAAGAAAAAGTGATAGAATTGATCCGTTCATTTGAGTTTGGGTATGATGGCACACCCAAGGTCACATGGGTATGCCCATATCCTTCAATATCGACAACAACATTTTTACAAAGTTAAAGACCAGAGGGGTGCACTACGAAGCGAGATTAGCGATGTATGTGGAGCCTAAAGGGACAGTTTCCAATGTCACGAAGGTCACAAAGGGCGACTGGACACTGAATATAAAATACTGAATGTGTTAGAGTTGTACAGCACTGTGACAGCTGGTGTGTTTTCCTGCATTTTCAGGGAGAGCCAATAACATTTAATGAGGAAACCTTTATGAACCATCGTTCCAGTGCCATGAGACAGTTCCTCCTTAATGCCATCCAGCTGCAGCTCTTCAAACAGGTACACACACATACAGACACCTTCATCTGTATTTCACCCATCCTCTTACACCCATTCAATACATTTTGTGGTTCTACCTGCAGTTCATTGACGGCCGGTTGGACCTGTTGAATGCAGGAGAGGGTTTCAGTGACATCTTTGAGGAGGAGATCAGCATGGGCGAATATGCAGGTGAGTCCCTAGTGATGATGTGTTTGTGTGTCACTTATAAACTGGGTCCATTGACATGGAAGCACGGAGCGCATCTATATTCATCCATTTATAGGAGGATCGCGGGTCGCAACGATCCCGGACGCCCCTGATTTGCATGAAGTTGCCTTGACCTCAACTTTATAGAAATGAGGTTCTCTCGAATCGCTCCGCCACGCTACCAGAATGCCTTGCACAGCTGCTTACATAAACATTGAATTGGAAGCATGGAAAGGACGGAGACTATGTAATGCACCATTACATTTAACATTACAGACATGACCACTTACTATCTGTGTAACAATTTAGCCACAAGTTCACAGACTTGACCATACACGGTCCAGCCATATACTCGGTTTTGATCGAATCTTGTTTCTTTGTTCCCTTTCCTGTTTTGACGGCCACTCAGACAACTTCTGTTTGATACCATATTGTTATAAATGAATACCGACACACTCTGTTCAGTCAACAAGACTGTTTTTATAATAATAGTATCAGCTGATCCCAGAGCTGAATGGGAGAACTAATGGTTGTTTTGTCACACTGCTGTAGAAGAAAGTCTGTCAGTCCTTCACGCTGTACGTCACATTACAAATCTGCTCTGATATTTGATCAACTGCAGTCATGAGGTGATCACAAGCAGCAGATGTCATTCTAACTCAACACATTCCAACTTCTGGTCCAAACAGGAAGTTAAAAGACAAAACAATGGACTTTGAACACTTATTTGAACACCTTATTGCTGAAACCATATGTGTTGACCTCTTATTGTTATAACCCCCCCACAGGGAGTGACAAGACCTACCACCAGTGGCTGTTCACTGTGAAGGTGAGCTAGTCTGAATGCTTCTACCTGCACCGACAGCACTCTACCCTGAAGAATACACTGCATGCTTTTTTTGGTATTTCTAAAAATAGATGTAGTTAATTCCATTGAAAGTGTGGTTTTGCCTCTGTAATGGATTAAGCAGCCTCTAGGTGCTGCTAGCGAGCTTTAGACCTTTACTCATGTCCTTATACAGTTTGTCTGAGAGCAAACCGTCATAATACACTATCTCCTCTCAACATTGACTCAATGTTTTCCGACAGAAAGGAGGCGGGGCTATCATCAACACAGTGAAGACCAAGGCAAACCCTGCCATGAAGACCGCTTACAAGTTTGTAAGCACGTCTCTAGCTCCTGTTATACATTAGAAAATGAACTGTTAGCTAGAATGGCAATGATCTGACTTTGTTTTTATGTTTGTTTGACAGGCTAAGGACCATGCAAAAATGCGTATCAAGGAAGTCAAGAGCCGGCTTAAGCAGAAGGTATGTCGGGTTACACTGCTGAAAAGCCATTCTGGGTCAATTTTTGCTGTTCTATCTACTGGTGTGTACATTTGAGAGTTTCAATCTTAGCGCCAGGAGCAAAGGTGGTGACCGTTCTTGGTCTGTCCCTCACAAAAAAATACCTTAAACGCTAGCCTGACTTACCTTAACTGAGCAGCGTCATCACTCCTTTTCGCCCGTGTCAAACTCCCCCTTTCTCTGTCCCCCCCCTTTGCAGGAGCAGGCAGAAAACGGCTTCTCCACAGCAGGGTCAGCGGTCATCGATGACGACAACACAGCAGGGTTCACCTCTTCCACCAGTGCAGTGAGGAGGGAGGGGGCGCTGCGAACCTTGGACGACCACAGGCCGATCACTGTGCATTTTGGACAGGTGGGCAGAAATGTGGCTAGATTTTTTTAAAGCCTGAAAACAGAGCCATGAGGAGGTGCAGGAGTCTAGTTATCTCTCAGAACACTTGAATTACAATATTCTGAAAGATTATTATGGTATTTCTGCCCAAATGATGCAAACAAATCGTTGCCTACTGAAGCTTTAAGAGTTTTAAAGAACCTTAATATTCTCCTTGAGCTGTGTGTCACAGCCACTGCTGCAGCTCCACCTGCTGACTGTGTTGATTAGTGGGCCTTCCTCAATGTCACAAATTAATGAGCAGGACTGCTTTTTGGCAATACTGGATATTTATATTTCTGATTTTTTTTGCATCAACATGATGATTGATTTGTCAGTTTTTTAGTTAGTTAGGATTAGTTCAAAAATAGCATGATGGACTGACTTTATTTCTCTTTTCGTTCATTGCACTGCACCAATTGAACAGTTTCATATTGTCAACTGCACATTTTTTACACAATTTTATTTTTTCTCTTCCCATAAAATGTCTCCAAGTGTTGCTACAGTAGATATCCCTGTGGGTCTCTCTGATGAGGACGTAGGTACGTTAAATTCCCTTTTTTCATATTGTGTTTTCTCTTCTGCAGGCTCGGCCACCAATGCTGTTGAAGAGACCGAGCAGCAATGTGAGTCTGGAAAGCAGCGTTGACCAGTAAGCCTACCTCTATTATATACATTATATATCTGTCCATTATGCAATAAAGAAATGACATTTATGTATGTACATTGCCAATGCATGGACTCAAGGTAGAGGGGTTAAAACTGCAGATAGGAGAGCAAGAAATGTAACATTACAAGCCCATGTAGAGCGTTACAAGAATGAGTCCTAAAACCCGGATATTAGTTAGCATTTTAGCACTTTTTTTTTGTTGAATGGGTTTTTAGTTAGAATAAGTTGACATTTCCCAAATGCAGTCACACAGAGATTATTTTTTGGGGATTTCTTTCCTCAATTAAACCAATTTTTTTTCATTGGTTTGTTTGTCCGTGCCATTGTGTCTAATTTCCTTTTTCAGCTAGCTGCTTCCTTTGGATTCATTCAAATGAAGTGTGCAGTAACATACTAATCCTAATGCACTGTGTGTAAATACAAACTAAAGTTGATACTCTTCAAATTACTGATCCTTAACCGTCCTTTTCTTCATTTTCCCTCTTCTTTTCTTTTTTTAACGGACTTCATTAACATATATGTGTAATCAGCTGTGAACTTCCTGTTTTCCTGTCTTCCTTCTTCTCGCCGTAGCTCTATCCGTCCTACTCGTCACTACACAGTCTTTCTCTCAGAGGATTCGTCCGGAGACGAGCTCCAGTACGACGATGACTCCATCTCTGGCTTTCCTGACAGCTTGCTCTTCTCCGTCCCTTTTGAGTGGTCACCTCTGTACGCATCTCTCTGATTGTCTTTGCACTATTGACTCCTTTCTTACCTCGTCTCTTTTTCTTTCTAATGGCATGCGTGTTCATGTGGTTTAAAGCTTCACATGCAAGATAAAAATCCTGGGATTAGGTTTCGATTAGAGGGATAAGCTTAGAATTATAATATAACTTGAAAAATGCACATAAAAATACGTTAATGGAAACACAAGAATAAAAATGTAGGTGCATCTTTATTTGAGGTAAAATGTCCGTGGTTGGGTTGGGTACTGTGTGGCCATGAAATGAATAACCACAAGTCAAACACTGTTCCTGCAGGCCGCAGCCGTACCGCTCCCTGAAGGAGGTTGAGATGATAGACGTGGATGATCCTGGGTTTGGGGCAGAAAGTCACACTGCCCCTCCCAGCCCGGTTAATGAGAGGTTCTCCAACGTCAACCTGCTGGGCGACATCTTCGGCTGCCAGGACGAGCCTGACAGCCAACCAATGACCTTGGCTAAAAGTCTCGAGGACCTGAGGACTCCCAAAATCTCTGAGGAGCTGCAAGCCAAGTTCACCTACCAGGTCAGAGGTCCAAATGCTCTGTAGCTAAAATTAAGCAACTTTAATGAAAATCAGTGCTGACGTGTGTGACGCATTAGCTATGTTTTGATATTGTACTGAATCCGGTGGGTCCCTGGAACGTAGGAAAAGGTAGGAAAAGGAAGGAAAGACGCATGAATTAGGAAATGGTTGTCAGTAATATAAGTTTTAGGCAGATTTACTGGGCTGGTGTGGTCCTTTTTAAAGTCTGATTATTTGTTGTGTTTGCAGCGGATGGACCTGAGTCTGGGTGAACACTCGCGAACGCTTCCAGGCCTCAAGCTCCCCAACCCTTACAACAAGCTGTGGGGTATAGGTCAAGACGAAACAGCCTTGCCCGTTTGTGTGCCGCCCACCTGCGACAGACCTCCGCCTGTCCAAGTCGCCGTGCAGATGGACTCTCCGAGCCGCGAAAGCTCCGACCCGGGGCCCGACACTTTGGACCCTTCCACCTCCGGCAACATCACCATCCCACGTCCCCACGGAAGGAAGACGCCCGAGCTCGGCTCTGTGCTGGCACCCCCCGCGGCCCAGTTGCGCTCTAAACCAGCGGGAGCCGGTGAAGGAGGGACTACTTCAGGGGGACAGGAGTTTCGGCAAGCCCTGAGCATGACCACAGATGGAGACCTGCTGAAGCCCATCAAGACCTCTGAGGACAGTATAGATCTGATAAGCCTTCTAGACCCCCTTCACAGATCAGCACCCATCAGTTCCACGTCATTGAGTGACGGGGTAGATATCGGCGTGTCGTCATCTTCCTGCAAACCAACACTACCACCCAGGCCTTACCCACAGGGCTTGCCTCCTTTCCCACTACATCCTCAAGTATCACTCAACCCTTTTGCCCAGTCTCTGCAGCACACCTCCCCTCAAATGCGTTACTCACCTACTGTAAGTGGGAATCCTTTCAATATGGTCTACGGGCCTCCACCGGGCCCTTACTTACATACTCCAGCCCAGCCACAGTCCTTTTCTACACTACCGGGGCTCTCTTACAGACAGCATTCACCCGGCAGTTCAACTCTGCCACCCAACTACGGACTGCTCCAGTCAGCCTACCCCTCCTCCGTCACCTCCCTGCCTCACTTCTCTGCCAGCAATCACGCTCTTTCCAGTCTCGCGGACTCTACGTCTGTCCCCAGTACAGCCATGAACAAACTGGCAAAGCCACTTCATAATGAGGGAGACAGCCAGAAGACTCAGGATCCTTTTGGGGATCTGCTGACTATGGCCAAGCCGGCTACACCCCAAAAAAAGAAGGTGGAGGACCTTCGGAGGAGGTGGGAAACATTTGACTAAAACCCTGTGAATATGTACTGATGTGCTCCTCTCTGTCACCACTCCCTCACAACTGTATCAGGACCTTCTATCGCATTTAATACTGCATCAGCGTTGACACACGCTACTCTGCTTATGCAACTCACAATCATGATAATAGCTTAAACTTAAAATGAGTTAGTTAACATTAGCTTATTGGGCTTACATTATTTCCTCTGCAAGATAACATTAAAGCTGCAGTAGGCAGTATATTTTTGGCATCATCGGGCAAAAATCCATAATAACCTTTCAGCATATTGTAATTCAAGTGTTCTGAGAGAAAACTAGACTTCTGCTCCTCCTCATGGCTCTGTTTTCAGGCTTTAAAAAATCTCCCGTGACGGGAGACTTTGACCAATCACAGGTCATTTCAGAGAAAGAGCGTTCCTATTGGCTGTGCTCCTGGTTTGGCGTTCCTTCAAGAGAATTCACGATGGCTGCCGCGTCACAAACTTTCTCATTTTACAGCTAAACTGTGCACTACAAGATGATTCTGAAAACATTTGAGGTGAGAAATAGGCATTAACGTATCATGATATTGATTCATATTTGATCAGCGCTGCCTAGTTTGACCGTTTGGTCCGAGTTCGCGAGTGATTGACAGCCGGCTCTCATAGACAGCAGACCTCAGATCAGCTCTTACTGCTTGTTTTCCTCCGGTCTGTGAAATCTTGCAGATGCTGTTAGGAGCACCGGAGGACACAGATGAGCGTTATTTTTTTCAGGTTACCTGTTTCATGCACTACTGTCACGATATAGCGACCGTTTTATAAAATAACTTTTCATAATCATATTTGCTCCAATCTCTCCTACTTCAACTTTAAACCATAAACATTAAATTTCCTCACCATCACATCCCTACCGCCCGAGCCCAAGATATTTTCTAGTAAGGTCACCCGAACCCACCAGAACCAGGACTGAGCGGGGCAGACGGTTGCAGTAAAATGAGATGTTTTCTAAAGGGAGTCTGGCAGCCGCAGATCTTTATGACACAAGGTGGTGGCGGTGCTCATGGAAACACTACTGCTTTTGTCAAAATGAATCAAAATGAAAGTTCCTTGTAGTAACTTTAAAGGTGCTTTGTTGACTGACTTCTTTATTTAAACGACGTGACATAATGAATCCTCTCGGACGAACAGATTGTTTGGCTGCACTGTTGCTGACCCCAGTGGTCGATACATTTCACTTTGCCAATACAACCAATAGACACAAATCAACCAGAACTGAGATCATAACTGTCAAACAAATAGCTTTAATTAGCAAAACACTATTTGTAAGTGGTACATTCACATATGTACCGTTTTTTTATTGATTTATTACTATTGTTCTAGACTACAATGATATGATTTTTCTTCTCCTCTTGTGGCGTTGTGCATAATGCAGTACATCAGAGACCCTGTTCAGACCTGGTATTAACATGCGTCCTCAGTGATCGGATCACAAGTGGACAGCTCTAAATACAGGCGTGGACGCACTCAAGACGCATCGAGATCGGATCTTTCGGACCACATTCAGAGGTGGTCTGGGCCACACATGGCCACATTGAAGGACCGCCTATCAATTGACATCCCGCTGGGATTCGCGGGGTCTCTACGCTCCTCATGTGAATACCGCCGGTACAATAACTTTATATTTTGATGTTATAAAAATGTTAATAAAATTGTACCCAAATTCACAAATATGTAGGATATTACTACTGACATTCCTGTAATATTACATCACAACGTCTGCTGTGTTAGCCGTGTGTTTACTACATGTTTATTTGCATAAAGAGCGAGGAAGTGAGATCAGATCACAAGTCGTCGCTCATGTGGAGACAATCTAATGCCGAGTGTGAACAGACGTACTTAAAGCTGTCCACCTGAGGATGCATGTTAATACCAGGTCTGAACAGGACCCATCATGTATCATTTACTGCGACAGAAGGTCCTGATCTAGTATGTAGGAATGTGGTGACACCTGACACATGCACACACACACAACTCCCTCCCCACTACCATCAGCTCTGCTGCTGACCAATGACAAACAGGAGTGTGTGTCTGGTAAACAAATTTGCGAGTGAACACTTGAACTCACCTGTACCTGTCTAAGGATCGCCTGAATCTGGATATTTGTTTTCATTTTTCCCGCCATACTACCCAGGAAATCACACTCAAAGCCGGCCTTGCTTCAAGATATTCAGATGCCAACAGTTCTCAGCTCACTCACTAACAAAATCGCTTACAAAATTCTTTGCACAGCAGCCTCTCTTTCACCTGTCACCTGTCTTTACTGCCACCACGTTAGCGTAGCGCTGCTCAGTATAGATTTATAACTTTAGAAATAGCACGCAGTGTTTTTCCTGAAAGAGGATATATGTCACAATCACAACAGCATATGTCTTAATGATGTCAACTTAGCCAGTAGCTAGTCTGCTATAGTTGATCCTAATGGCATCATGGTACCGTAGCTACAACGTGTGGTGCATCTCTATCATGCAGTTAGTTCACCCGTTGATATTTTTGGTAGCTTCCATGCACAGTATTATTGTTTTGTTGTTTTGGCCTTCATGATGGATCCCGTCTCTCACTGACCTGTGAAAATGTGTTGCCTCCTACTGTTTTCTTTTTTTTAAAAAGAAACTTTTAAGAATAGCCTGTAAATGTCCCTAAAATGATTTTAAACATTTCTGTCGAATTAAATATATATGTGGACTTTGAAACACTTTATTGTATATTCTGTTGTTTTAAAGGGTTCTTTTGCCAATTCCGCTGCTAATATATGCACTCTAATAATTTCCTTCTGTTGTTTTTTTTTTTTTTGCCTTTGACAATTATTATTTTGTGTTTGATGACAGTGATTGAGCTACTGAGTTACAGGCTGCTTACACATTGTGGTGTCGAGTACTGTGCGTAGAGAACAGATTTAATGCCTCTCACGATTTTGCCACCAGTTTCTATTTCAGCTGTTCCGACTTCTCCGACAGTGTGTCAGCCGATCTGCTGTGTTCATGTGTGGCCAAAAAGTCCTAAACGCTTCAAAGTGCTGTAGTGAGTGAATGAGTGTGTGAGTGTGTGTGTGAGTGTGTACAGATGACACTTTATTTGTTCTAAGACTGATTAAAGACTGGTGACTAGTCTCCTTTTGCACTTGCTTAAATACAAATCTTTCATCATAACATGTCAGCTTCATTTGATTAAATTTCCACAACTGACTGAATTGTGCTGCTCTACGCAGGACATACTCATCACCTTGTTACTTTTTTTTTTTTTTTTTTTACCAATAATGACAATGTCCATCTGTCTGTCTATTGGTGCAGATATCTTGTCCACTGCTTTAATTCTCATGACATTTAATATGGAAATGTATATGGTCCCCCTGCTGAATGATTCCTGATTATTTGAACTTGTAAACCCCTGTTCTTTACGGAGGACGAAACCTGCCAAAATCAAAAATAAATAAATAAATAAATGACTCAATGAATAAATAAATAATGTCATTAAATGTAGCAATGCACCGGGAAACGTGTCGCGCCATGCGGCACGTTATGCAGCATCATCGCCCTGGAGGTTCCCCACTCTGAACGAGCTAAACCTTGGGGAGGAGACTGACTGTTGGTCCGGGCGGCTAAACAGTTCATCTGCAGACGGTTGATCTGCACACCTGTACCTGTATGAGGCAGCGGCAGGTGGAGCAGCAGCAGCAGCAAGCCGATGACCCGCTGTATGGTGGCCAATGACACACGTTGAGAGACAGCCCCCTCATTTGCATAATGAGGCAGAAATGCATAAAGAAAAATAAGTTTTGGGAAATAAATAAGAGGTGAAATTCAAAGGGAAAATCGTCTATAAATTAATATATAAATAAATGCTTAAATACATAAATAAATACACCCTTTTAAACATAAATAAATAAAAATTAATGCATAAATAAATATATTTTAAAATGAATAAAAATAAATACATAAATAAATAACACGGAAAATTAAACAAGAGTAAATAAGGGAATTAATGCAATGATATTTTATGACAATTTATGTCAAATTTGTATCAATTAATGGCTACATTTGTTTTTAACATTATTTTTTGCGACTTATTTATTTATTCATAAAATGTTAAATTGAAGAAATGTGTAGAAATGAAGAATCCATTTGTAAATTCATATTATTTGTCAGTTCCTGTCATGCCACTTCCTGTTTAGTCACTTCCTGTTTAGCTCTACCTGGTTCTGTAGAAAGCATGGCAGACATGTGCACGGTTCTCTTAATACATTCATGGTGCATGATCGGAATTCAGTCAGCTAGCATCCACATTGAAGTGTCCTAGAGGCAATGCCGTACATAGATTAGAATTAGAAATGTGCCAGAGGAACCACATTGTGAAGGTGGGTAGTGTGTGTGGGCCGCTCTGGAACAAAATGGCTGTTTTTGTGTCCCAGTTCAGCCCTCTCTTTGGGCAGAGATGTACAGATGAACAAACCGGATCAAGCAAAAGGTAAGAAAAAAAGTTCTATTCCTCTGTAGGGTCCTTTCCTTAATGTTGTCAGACACGTATAATAACAATCTGAGCCAAAAACAACTGTAAACTGACGTTCTCCCTAAATACTGGACTGAATTTAAAAAACTGTTCAGAGCGTATGACCCTTCAGAACCCATTTGACTTTATTGTTTATAATACATTGTACACATCCTGGATTTTGTACATCAAAAAAAAAGAAAACGGTGACATAATGTGGAGCCGACACCTACATATTTGCTAAATAATTTTGTTTGTTTAAAAAACACTATTACTGTGCATCACGTTGCAGTGTTTTGCAGGATATTTCATGTTTTTTCCTCCCAAATTTACACTTTAGGGTAGGTCTTTTTATTCCTTTTATTTTGGTGCAATATTTCAAACTTGCATCCTACATACTGTACATACTGAGGATTCATATCATCCAACCTGGGTTTAATATATTCTTCATTGATATAAGCAAATGTTGCTACTGAAGAGGCCAAGACAAATATGAGCAGACACTCGGTAAATCTCAAAATCCAACAAAAACAGAGAATAAACATAAATATACAAACTGTACAGGCTTGACACAAAGAGGTGCAGCTCGGAAAAAGTCACCTTGTGGAGTAAACTGGAAAACTAGACTCTGAGATTATTAACAAAATGAGGGAAATAGGTCTTGAAATGAAAATAAAATTCTTTAAAAAATATGCATCAGATGTTTTGTGTGTTTTCGTTTGGATTTTTGCCCTTTTGCCCCTCCAGTTTGTAACGGTTAATACCCTGCACAGCAGTCCTCGCCCTCTTTTGTTGCATCTTTTTTTCTAGTAAAGTTATGACTTTATTCTCATAATATTACGACTTTTTTTCTCATAAAGTTATGACTTTATTGTCGTAACATTATGACTTTATTCTCGAAATATTACGACTTTATTCTCGTAAAGTTATGACTTTATTCTCTTAATATTACGATTTTTTTCTCATAAAGTTATGACTTTATTCTCGTAATATTACGATTTTTTTCTAATAAAGTTATGACTTTATTCTTGTAATATTACGATTTTTTTTCTCATAAAGTTCTGACTTTATTCTCATAATATTACGACTTTTTTTTTCTTGAAATAGTGCGACTTTATTCTCATTAAATTACAACTTTTTTCTCGTAATATTATGACTTTATTCTCAAAATCTCAGGTATTTTTTCCCCTGAATGTGGCCCTAATACTCCATCATCCCTGTAGCACTCTATAGAGTCAGAGTTTTCTTAGAGCCAGCATCTAGTGACCAATAGAGGAACTGCAGCTTTACAGCTCTGCGTATTTGTCTGTGCTGGATGCTGCGAGGGCCCTTGACATCTAATGATAATGTTTTCCTAAGAATGCACCCCAGTCTCCAGCAGCACCACAGGTGTACCATGATCCTTTGACTAAGGAAACGCCAGAAACGCCATTTTCCGCAGTTTGTGCGCTCTTAGCGCTTCACTGTGCCATGATTCTTGAGAGAAAGCCCTTTAATTGTGCTCTATAGTTGGGACTATAACAACAGGTTAAGGCCCTGCCATAGACAAACTACAGTGTGTAGAGTTATACAATACAAGGACATGATGGGGCTGTTTCCTCAGACGTCCTTTATCAGAAACACCAGTGACATACAGAGCAGCAGTACTGGGTCAGTACCTGGTCACCACCAGGAGGGGGCTGTATCCTCCAACATACGCCTTTCAGTTCAGCCCAGAGTATTCAGAGGATGGAAAAGTTTCTCAGTGAGTCCTGTGCACCTGCCTGCAGAGCTCAGATCACCTTGAACACCCTTCATTCCTAAAGTCTTTGCGGTCAGATGAGTCTTTCCTCCGGTGGGACTTTGAGCATGCTGTCCATCTCCAGCCGAGCTCCAGCCACCTCCTGACTACTGGGGCTGTACGCGCCCTCCGACTGGCGCTTCTTCCTCGCCGTGAGCACCATGAAGGTCATGCCGATGATCATTATTAACACGCAGAAGCACAGCAGCGGGATGGCTATCACCAGCCAGGGGATTCCTTGTTTATGGGCTTGTTTCTGCAAAAAGGCACAAGAGGGCAGAAATTGTGACGATGTCATGCTTCAGCTATCTGAAAACACGAACTACATGGATTTGGACCATTCTCAACCCCTTCAACATTTCAGATACTAATAAAATATGTTTTATTATTAGGGCTGTCAATCGATTAAAGTATTTAATTGTGATTAATCGCATAATTGTCCATAGTTTATCGCAATTAATCGCAAACTAATCACATTTTTTATCTCTTCAAAATGTACCTTAAAGGGGGGATTTGTCAAAAATGTTATACTCTTATCAACATGAATAATGTAACAAACATACGTTGGTGTCACAGGTTGGACCGCTGTAGCCGGGCGGACATTCACAAACAAACATGTTGAATCGATCCAAACAGGAACCGCCATTTCGACAGGGGTTAGAATGACACTCATCAAGCTCCGATTCACACCTGCAAGACAGAAAGCACATGAAGGCACATTTGGAGAAGACTTGGGCAGCATATTCTAAATCACAAGGTTTATGAATTAACATAAAAAGAGTTAAAGTGAGCTCACCTGCTGCCTGTAAAACCTGGCATACACGAACAGTTAGCTCCCCACAGCCCATCATTGCAGATACCATCATTTTCACACTGGACATCTTCACCACACTGTATTGGAGGATAGTCCCATCTGGTGGAAAAAAAGGTGTTAAACTTTGCTTCAATGAATGAATGTTGCTTTGTGTGGACACTGCATGCTAAAGCTACAGATACCACTGCCTCTTCAAACCAATAAACAGATGGATGAGTCTACTCACTGGCAGCGAGGACCACTGTAGGCCTTGGGGCACGTACAGGTGTACATGTTGGGTCCATCATGACAGGTGCCTCCATGTTCACAGGCATGATGCTCACACTCGTCAAGATCCTCATCGCAGAGGGTGCCAGCATATCCAGGGTGGCAACGGCACTCAAAACCAGCCAAGTAGTCCTTACAGCTTCCATGAACACACGGCTGAGATGCACAGTCATCAGCGTCCGTCTCACACACTTCTCCCTCCCAACCCAAGTCACAGACGCAGCCGAATTTATTGAAGAGGTCTTCGCAAGTGGCTCCGTTTACGCAGGGATCTGAAGCACAAACGGGGGCACTGGTACAACCCAAGTGAATCTTCGGTTTCCCATCTAAGTGGAACTGAGACGGCTGCGGGGCTTTATAGTCGTCCACAAAAGGAAGGTAGACTCCACCGACCCTCACTGCACCCAAGCAGCCAGTGAAGCTCTCTGCGATAGCCAACGTGGCCCCCTTCTGGTTGAGAAAGCGAAGACTTCCCGTTCGCTCCGGCACGCTGCTGGCGTCTGTGATTCCATCCACGGTGATGACCCAGGGAGAAGCCTTGCGCTCCTTCTCAGCCATCGAGATGTTCACTCGATGCCAGCTCCCGTCAGCCACTCGACGAACTCCCGTAAACGTCAGCGTCTCGGCGCTGTTTCCGATGTGGATCTCCACCCGGACCGAGGAGTCCAGCAGACCCACCATCAGCAGGTCGGAGCCCCAGGAGGCCCTCAGGAGCACAGCGTTCTCTGAACGAGTCCGCACCTCCATGTATATGTTGGAGACGGGTTCGGCCAGGGAGCCTCCGGCACTGTAGTGCACAGGGTTGTTCTCAAACGTGGCATTGTACACACCTAAGGGTCAAGATGGAGAAATATTTGTGTTATTACTTTATTGTTTGGATTTCATTTATTGTAAGGAACAGTTTGACAATTTGGATTTGCATTTGTTTGTCATTTAGCCAGGTATGCACCAACTTTTTTTCTCTCCCAATGCCGATACCTCAGCTCATGGTATCGCCTGACCCAGAGTACCAATCTGATACCAGGTCTCGGTCACTAGGTCACTAACTGTTACGGTAGCATTTATATGTGAATGTTTATACATTGGAGTCAAAAACAATACATGCCGTACAAATGATGGAAATCAAGTAAGGTGTTCTTATTGCACACTAAATGCCTTACGCATTATTGTGGCATTCATACGCCTTTTCGTGCAATCAAACTGATTCCTGGGAAGTAATCATTTTAAAATCATGGGAAAACATTCAACCCTAAAGCATAGTACAAAATGTCAAACTCCTAATACTACATATTACCTCTAATAATACTAATTATTTGCATTATGGCAAAAAAAAAAAAAAAAATTAGATCCTCAGGCAAATACAAAAGGATGTAATGTATACATACATATGGCACAATGCCCAAAGAATAAGACTAATTTCTGACTAGCCATAGTTATAAAATGATTAAGATGTTCTTACATTCATATCCATCAGGAAGGTCCACACAGTGGCCGCCATTGACACAAGGATCACTAACGCACCAGACACGTGTTTCACAGGTCTTTCCGGTGTATTCCGCTGAACAGGAACACGTAAAGTCGTTGAATGTGATGGTGCATTCTCCTCCGTTTTGACAAGGCTCCATCTGGAGAGGGAAGCATTGAGATTTGATATAACCAGACACAGGGAACTCAGACAGCAAATCATCCCATTTAACTACCAGCAGAACTAACTCACATTAGTTATTGTGACATTAGGAACCGAGCATGTTAAAGAACTATTTCCTACCTTGCAAGTATCATCACTGATGCAGGCCTTCATTACATTTTCGGCATCACTTGGTAAATACACTTCCTCCTCATCCGAGCTGTTCCAGGCATCCACGTCGAGATGCACCGAGTCCAAACGAAGGTCCTGCAGGCAACCTTTGTAATGCCCCCCCCACACGTCAGAGTCCCAGTGTCCTGGAAGCCCCCCCACATAGGCCTGATCCCCACTGTTGACATTCACTTCAGGGATCTCTCCTATTCCATAGCGAAGGCCGGCGTGCTCGAAAATCACCTGTCTGTGTTGGACTTCCACCTGTAGAAGTTGCTTCTCACCAGTGGTCACAAATATGGGAGCTGTCAGTGGGGCGCTGTTCGGCAGAGAGCTGACAAAAACCCTCCCCATCCCCAGGTAGACAGAGAAGTAGACCTCTCCACCGTCCTCGTCTGTGGGTCTCCTCAGCTGGAACAGCAGCCCGTCTGGCTTCAATGACCTCAGGAAGAAGGACACGTTGAAGTTGCTGTTGTGGCTCTGACCGACATCGTAGACACTGAAACTCACTGTGTCCTCATTGCTGTATGTCCACGAAGGGAACTCTGGCAGGAGAGAATTGGAAATTTGGAAATATATTAAATGCAGGACTTTTACTTGCAACACTTTGGTTTGACAAGATTTGTCAAAAGCTTTAAAAGTGCTTACCTTCAGAGCAGCTCTCACTATAGAAGGGACGGTAGCAGTCACACTGATAGCTGGTCCACAGGTCCACACAGCGTCCATGTCCATTGCAGGGGTCAGGCTTACACCATTCAGTCTTACTGCATCCCAGCTCATGGCCTTGGTCCTCTGGAAGTGTTTGCGGTAAGATCGGCTTAGAGTCGATCATCAGGTCTTCCATACATCCAATAAAGGCTGCACCACTTAGAGAGTACTCTAAAAGCTCCTCTGGCGCTCCACCTACATAAACCTGAGAGAAGGCTTCAGAGGGCTGGAAAGCTGGTTCATCAGCACCGCCATCTGTAACTCTGCACCCGTCCCTGTCACAACCGGGGCCTTTCAGAACCAAAACCAGGCCTTCGTTATCTACAAACACGTGAGCATCCCGCCAGTCTCCATCACTAACCAAACCAGGAAATGTTACATCCAATTCAGACTCCTCAGAAAAGGCTTTTGCGTGAAGACCACTGTTCACAATCTCCAAGATGAGGTGATTGTCCACATCCCCTCTGTAGAAGAGCAACATGTTGGGTAAAGTTGTCCGGAAGCGTAGCTGCACCCCAAAACCACGGTGGCCTCGGTGCTCGACCTCCCTTCGGGTCCTTTCTTCTAGAACAACCTGGATGTGAATGAATCCAGGAGTAGAGAAGGAGAAGGTCGTTCTCGTGGAGCACTGCTCGTCGTAAAAGCCGTGAGGGCACAAGCACGTGTGCCCGTGTTCTCCGTCCTCCAGCCACGGGTGGCAGGTGGCTCCGTTCTGGCATTCGTGGCCCACGCAGCCGTGGAGTTTCACATCGCAGTGATCGCCTCCCCAAGGAAGTTCACCTGGCTCCGCCTCGGGACAGTGGCAAGTGTAGGAGGCCCTGCCGTCCTCACACCAGCCGCCGTTCTGACAGGGCTGGCTCTCACATTCATCGATGTTCACTTCGCACAGCTCACCTGGAGGGAGACGACGCCGAGGGTCAGTTATGGTGGTGGCAGACTACTAGAGGATACCACAGTAGATTCCATTTATTACAAAGACTCACCTAGGAATCCAACAGAGCATGTGCAGGCGTAGCCATTGATCTTATCCTCACAAGTGCCTCCATTCTGGCAGGGCTCCGACTCACACTCATCAATGTTGACGGAGCAGTTCTCTCCTGTGATGTAAGAGAAATGAAACGACTGTCAGAAGGTTTGAGAGATTATGGCTGATTGATTGGTTTCTTTTAGTTTCACTGACCTGCAAACCCCGCCTGACACTGGCAGATATATCCAGCTGCATCTGCAAAGCTGAGCTCCCAGTCCAGCTCCCAGTGAGACGGATCGGAACGCTCGAAACACTCCCCGTCGTTCTCACAGGGCTGCTCGGCACACTCGTCTATATCTATCTCACAGTTTGGTCCTTCATAACCTGAAGAAAATAAATCAGAACATGTATTTTTATCTGTTATATTCACACTGAACACACATATGAAGTGTTCCCTATGTGTCTTCTTAGATCAGTCACAAACAGTGATTCCTCTCTTACATCGGAGAAGCATATTAATGATATCACAAAAATAACTTTCTTCCATCTCCGCCACACGTTCATCCATTTCTTACGTTTTTAAATTTTTAAAACCAAACTGAGAATTTTGTTGCCTAAACCTAAAGTGACGCCAAGGTACAGGAACGTTTGACGTGCAGCGTGTAGTTCAGTACCTGGCCAGCAGAGGCAGGTGTATCCTTTGACTCCCTCTAAACATGAGGCACCGTGCTGACAGGGATCAGAGGCACACTCTGGGATGTCCACTTCACAGTAGTCACCCTGGAATCCTGTATCGCTGCAGTCACATTCATAGCTGCAAGAGACACAAATGAGTTTTAATATAGCAGGATAAAAAAAATGCCGACAATGAGCAATGACTGAACAGGAAACCTCCATGTGGGGTTTCTTAAAGCACTAGTGGGACTGCTGTTTCTTCTGTTTCAACTCATATGCAGTGGAAGACATGAACATGCCATCAAATATTTTTGATTTCCATTGACTGCAATGAGGATATATGTGAAAATATATATAGTTTAGCATATAGGTCTGGAAATATGTGCAAAGTTGGGTTTATTTTCATGCATGGGAAGGTAGATTTCCTGGGAAGAAGAAAAAGGTGCACTACTAACAAGGGGGAACATCTGATGTAGCAGCACACCGGCCACCGGAGCCCCACCCTGCACAAGCTGTCTTTCAAAATCTTTACTGAAAGCAGCTTGTTGTTTGGGCCTACCTGTTCACCATGTCGTGACAAACAGCTCCGTTCAGGCAGGGCTCGCTGGCGCACTCATCCACGTCAACCTCGCAGTCGATGCCGTCAAACCCGGGCAGACACTCACAGGAGTACGTGGCGATCAGGTCGTGGCAGGTGGCTCCGTTGTGGCAGGGGCCGGACTCACACTCGTCTATTTCAAATTCACAGTTGACTCCTGGTGGAGGAGGAGGCAGAGGAAGTCAGTGATGATGGAATGAATTCGTCATATCTGGTAAATGTAGCTATTGTTTAAAGTCAAATGATCCGTCACATTTTTATAAATCAACACAGTAACCGCACTGATCTGCCCTAATGTCTTTATCAGTCCGTCTATTCTTGTCTCCAGATACCCGCGATGATTCTCCAAACAAACTGATAGAGTGACAGGGGAATGCAGCAGTGCTGATCTCACCCGACCCCTCACAGATAACACGAAGCTCCTCTGACACAGAGCAGGCTCGCGGAGAAAGAAAGGAGTGCAAGAAAAGCAAGATGGGAGTGTTTCCTCTCACTCTGCACGGAGACTTTATCTGAGCCGCAGATAAGACGCCTGACTAACAACATCTTACCGTGCACTTAAAATGCTCCTCATGCCCAGTTTATCGGGAACAGACTGAACATTAACAGCTGATGGTGAGGAACAAGTAGTAGAAAAACAAATAAATGCTGTCAGCGATCAGAAAGTCCGTGTCTCAGCTGCTGATGTGTTCTTTGAGGAGATGAGTAATGATGATGTAAAATTAAACATCTTCACTCACAGCTCCAAAGACACACGTAGGAGGCTGAGCTTCTACCTCTGACCAATATGAAGTTTGATTTTTACTACCTGCAACTGTGTAGATTGTGTTTTTTCAGATCAGGTTGGACCGTATAGGTACAAGTTTTGAAAGATTCATGCACATTTCAGTGCATGAAAGAAACTATGAGGATATATCATCACTCCCCGAGACGCCCCCGCAGCTAGACTGGTCAGTATTAAAACTTCAGTAGGCAGTATATTTATGGCATCATTGGGTAAAAACTTCCATAATAACCTTTCGGCATATTGTAATTCAAGAGCTCTGAGAGAAAACTAGACTTCTGCACCTCCTCATGGCTCTGTTTTCAGGCTTTAAAAAAATCTAACCTTGAGACCTTAAAAAAAGGGATGATTTCAAAACCAAAGCGGCGGGTCTCTGGGTCGTCCGCCAGAAAAATTTGAGTTCCAGAGACTGTTTCCTGCATTCTGGTGACTTTAAAAGAGTGAAAATAACAAAATAACAAGTACACTGCAACTTAAACTTTTGATTTACCCTGTAATTCTCAGGAAATAAATCTGAATAATCCGCCCCTCTGGTGTGAACTTGGTGTGTGAATCTCTGGCATAAACTAATATTCATCCTCTTAGTACACTCCATTTCTCTCTCCTTCTCTCTCTCACTGAAGGTCCTTTCAGAAACAGCGCAACAACGGCACCACTGCGCTCTGAAACACATTATTTCCAACGGCTTGCGCTGCACCTCAACGGCTTTTCACTGCATCGAGCAAAGCTCAACTTTGGGCGCTGCACGCTGTGGCGAGCGCAGCTCAAACTGCACTGTGGCGCGGGCATAGACTGCTCTCTTCTGCCGGGAAACAACAGTCAGTTTAGCTCTATTGTTGTCCGGGTGGAAACAGTAGGGATTTTATATACACTGTTCAGTTCCAGAAAAGTAAATTTGACATAAATCGGGAGAAATACGTGAGTCTCCCGGGAAAATCGGGCGGGTTGGCAAGTATGCACAGGTCATTTCAGAGAGAGAGAGCGTTCCTATTGGCTGTGCTACGGCTGGTGGGCGGTGTTCAGTATTTCCTCAACTGATCTCAACATGGCTTCTGGGTCACAAACTTTCTCATTTTACAGCTAAACTGTGCACTACAAGATGTTTCTGAAGACATTTGAGGCAAGAAATAGGCATTAACGTAACAGAATATTGATTCATATTTGATCAGCGTTGCCTAGTTTGACCGTTTGATCGGAGTTCGCGAGTGATTTGCAGCTGCTCAGTGACGGCAGACTCCAGATCGGCTCTGATTAGTTAGGAGCACTGGATTACCTGTCTCATGCACTGCTGTCAGGATATAGTGACCGTGTGTGTTTGTGTGTGTGTGTGACTTTTGGATGTACCTTCGAAGCCCACCAGGCACTCACACTCATAGTGGTCCTTCTCATTGATGCAGGTGGCGTTGTTCTCACAGGGTCGTGAAGCACACTCGTTGATGTCGATTTCACAGTTGTAGCCCTGAAAACCCGGCACACAGAAGCAGTGGAACTTTGCCACTCCGTCTATACAGATCGCTCCGTTCTGACAGGGCTCCGACGAACACTCGTTCACGTCTTCCTCGCACGTCTTCCCCTCGAACCCCGGCGCGCAACGGCATTCGAAGCCCTCTCGTCGTAGTTCACAAGTCCCGTTGTTCCTGCAGGGCTCGTCAATGCAGTCGGTCACGTGCGTCATGCAGTCCCATCCTCCGAACCCGGGAGGACATCTGCAGAAGTATCCGTTGAGCTGGTCCACGCACAGGGAGCGGGGTTGGGAGCACGGGTTGCTCTGACATTCGTCCACCTCCTCTGTGCAGTTGTCACCTGTTAGTCCATCCGGGCAGATGCAGTGGTATTGTGCGGTGCCAGGGGTGCTGGTGCAGTCCTCACATGGAGCGAAGGAGCAGGCGTCATAGAGTTCATCACAATTTTTGCCCATGTATCGGACCCCGTCTCTGGTGCAGATACAGGCGTAATCATCCATGGTGTCCACACAGGTAGCTTCGTTCTGGCACGGGGCAGACAAACATTTGTCTGAAGTGGCGTTACAGAGGATTCCTGAAAAACAAAGGAAATGTTATGGATGTTTAAGGATGAATTAATGCATGTTAAGATCATATCTACTACAGAGCAGAGTTTCCTCAAGGTATCTCAAAAACACAATTACCCCAATATTTACCTAAAAATTGGTAAAAGATTACTTTATTATAAACAGTATTTAACAATGTCTCCATTAGCAGCAACAAAGTGGACGTGGATGACCTGAAATGACCCAGTCATCCATGATGATCCTGCTCTTTTTAGGACCCGATGACCAAGTGTGCCTGAAATAAGTCACCTGCTTTTAAACCTGTTACACTTATTCATTCTGACATTCCCTCTAATCTGCTTTCACTATCTTGGTACGAGAGTCCTGGCACTGATGTTCGGATGTAGACGTGTTAAATCCTGACACATACTGTACAGCTAAACTTCCGATCCGCCAAGGGGGTTACGCTTACGGTTTGGTTCGTTTGTCTGTTTGTCAGAAGGATTACAGAGAAACTACAGACCAGATTTTCATGAAACTTGGTGGAAGGGTGAAGCATGGGCCGAGGAAGAACCCATTACATTGTGGATCTGAATCACGGGGCGGAGACAAGCATTATTTTTGACTTTTGTTAACATTGGGAGATATGGCATGGCCTTGGCGGAGGTCTGCAATCTAGTTTTAGGTATTAATTCTTGACTCATGCCAATCCAGCCTTTCCTGCAACTCCAGATCAGTTGATAATGATTGCGAAAAAAACTAATATCCAAGACATTGTCTGAACTAAAAGACAAAAGCTGTGTGTGTCAGTGTGCTGACTTGCCCCAAAACTGCATGTGATTATCATAAAGTGGGCATGTCTGTAACGGGGAGACTCGTGGGTACCCATAGAACCCATTTTCATTCACATATCTGGAGGTCAGAGGTCAAGGGACCCCTTTGAAAATGGCCATGCCAGTTTTTCCTCGCCAAATTTTGCGCAGGTTTGGAGCGTTATTTAACCTCCTTCACGACAAGCCAGTATGGCATGGTTGGTACCAATGGATTCCTCCAGATTTTTCTAGTTTCATGATACTTGTATCTTCTCTCTAGCTTTAAAACTGAGCTACAACCTAAAAATCGCAAGTTGCGTTAATGCGTTAAAGGAATTAGTGGCATTAAAACGAATTTGGGTTAACGTGTTATTATTGCGTTAACTTTGACAGCCCTAATACAAATGATTACAGTTTAAAATATAACATGCACATGTAAGTGTGCCTTAATAAGTCCAAAATAGCCCAAAACAAAGCCCCAGGCAGTGAGCATCAGCAGTCTTTCCATCACCTCATTTGTCTTATACCATAACCCATCACCCCATGATTGAACTTTTTCTGTATTTTTGACATGCTCTTTATCAGCTGGCCACACTGGCCTGGGAACGCCTCGGGATCCCCCAGTCAGAGCTGGTTAATGTGGCACGGGAAGGGAAGTTTGGGGTCCCCTGCTGGAGCTGTTGCCCTCGCGACCCGACCCCGGATAAGCGTATGAGTGAGTGAGTGAGTGGCAGCTGATCTCAGGTCAAAAGCTCCTGCAGGGGGATGCTGGTAGGTAGGACTAGGGCACCTACCCAGGAGCCCATTGTTTTATAATCTGGCCTAGAGGGGCCACTTGTGGGATTTTTAGTGTTGTTTCACAACATTCAGGCACAAGTTTCACTGTTAATGAGCCCAAAAGGCTGGTTCGTCTATTAGCTATAATTGTGTTTCTTGTCTCAATTAGCTTGTAGCCAGTGCAAATAATGACTGTACTGTGCATTATCCTCCATGAATAGCCACTCTCTGAGCCCGTGGGGACGTTCTTTATGTCACTGTGGAGTTACAATACATATGCTGTCTCCCCTCGCCAGCCAATGCCAAAAGGTCTCTGGGGAATCAGTCCACATTCCTTTTATTAGGGCAATCTCAACACGCCGTCCAAAATCCCCCACCACCCCATCCACTATACGCCCAGCCTCCCAGCCCCCAACACTTTGATCAGTGTCCTGTTTGCAAATCCTCACTGAAGTGGAAGATATTAACAGTGAAGGGAGTTATGGAGGGGAAGAAGGAGGGGCAGAGAGAGACAGAGAATATTTAATGAGATAAACTAGCGGTGAGAAAGTCACTTTTATTAGTTGTTGCAAAGGTTTGGCCGTCATTGGGCTTTTTGCAAGAACAAGAGAGAGAGATAAAAATCAGATTATACATATTTTTACTGGGTTTTTTTACCCTTTCAGAAACCCATAAATGTGTTTGGCACCTCCTACTGTATCGTTACAGTCAGAGGAGTTCAGAACGGGAGTGAAGAGATAAACGAATACAAACACATGATTACAACTTCATGCCTTTGAACTCCCCTTAATACAGGCGTGTGGTTAAGACCACCACTTGGTAATTAAGACCAAGCCAATTACAAATTAGAGTCAAAACCAAGACTAACATAAGTTGTATTCTCTCCTAGGTGTCCAGTGTTTGTTATTTGAGCGTCTGCCCTGTTATACATTAGCTCATTCAGGACAATCCATTTTGGTTTAAAGGCCCTGAAAACTAAATTTTTTTAAAGTTGCTAAATACGGGATTGGGAGCATTTCTATTGCCTCTCAACGGCTCTCAACATGGCGGTTTGCAGCTAACGGTGCTAACTCTGCAAACAATGGTGAAAGTGCTGACTGAGATAACAGCGTTAACCTGGGGGGAACCGGAAGGTGGGCGCTACCACGCTTCTGTGACAACGGGTTGACATCACTGAGCCACACTGTTGCTCTGGGTCAGAGGTTCCCAACCTGAGATCTGGTCACACGGGGTGCGCCAGGATTTGTCTGCTCTGAGGTTGTCAAAATTACATTTGCACATATATAACTAAAATCATAATAACACTTACTGGATAATTTATACAAAAGTCTGTCAATAAAACTATTAAGAAAGATTTTTTTCTACTTAGTAGGATGCATTCGGTTTAAACCCGGTATTTCTGCACAGTGTCAGATAAAGATCAGACTAATATTATTAGTATTATTATTATAGAATTAGATTCCAGTGGTGGCTGTGGAGGATTATTTCCAACACATGTGATCCAAACATTTATAATAAGAGTGTTGTAAAGTCCAAAAGTCAACATTTATTGGGAAAAGATAGATGTAATCATTTCCAAAATTAATCACACATTTTTTATCTGTTCAAAATGTACCTTAAATAGAGATTTGTTAAGTATTTAAGTCGGCAAATATGCTTGCTTTATGCAAATGCATGTACAGTATATATTTAATACTGGAAATCAATTAACAAAACAAAACATTGACCAATATTTTTTTCTTTCATTTAGCCTCCTTCGCGACAAGCAACAGTAATATAACAAGGTTGGTACCAATGGATTCCTCAGGTTTTCTTGTTTCACATGATGCCAGTATCTTCTCTCTGGCTTTAAAACTGAGCTACAACCTAAAAATCGCAAGTTGCGTTAATGCGTTAAAGAAATTAGTTGTGTTAAAACGAATTTGCGTGAACGCGTCATTGCGTTAACTTTCACCAAAAGAGCCCCAAAATGCCCCAGGCAGTGAGCATCAGCAGTCGTTCCAACACCTCAATTTTGTCCTGCACCATAACCCATAACCCAATGATTGAACTTTTTCTATACATTCCACATGCTCTTTGGCAGCTGGTCTCAGGTCTGTCCGGTAAATGCAGCTTTACAACCGTGGCCCAGTGTCACCCTTTGAAAGCAGAAGGTTGTTGTCATTACCAATCGTTGTCGAGGTGCATCTTCCCCTCAGTGTTAACTGTAGACACTAACCGTGTTTGAATTTAACAGATTACAGTGGGCCGTAAAGGGGAGTGTTAGCCGCCCGCCTGCGGACTAGAAGAGTCCCAGGTGGCTGTCGAGGGTTTCAAGATTAGGCTCAAGTCTCCCTGATGTGAGAAGGAGACCAGGATAAACATGCTAATTGATTGAGGAGGTGATCCTTTGCTTGCTTGATAAGAAACTTAACATAAGAGCTGTTTGGTCAAACATCGAGAAACACCATCTAATTATGTGTTATTAGGTAGGTTCACAATGTGAGTGTGCATATCTAGAAGGTCAAATCCTTGATTTCATTGATGTCCATTCGAAAATTCTGATCGTCATGTTTCCGTGTCCAACCTTGTCTCCTACAAAATTACATTCCTGTTATATTGTCCAGAAACCCTCACAGGTACTGTATTTAGCATAAAAAAATGCTCAAATCATAAAAGCTGCAGCCCAACAGGCAACAACAGCTGTCAGTGTGTCAGTGTGCTGACTTGACTATGATTTGCCCAAAACTGCATGTGATTATCATAAAGTGGGCATGTCTGTAAAGAGGAGACTCGTGGGTACCCAGAGAACCCATTTACATTCACATATCTTGAGGTCAGAGGTCAAGGGACCCCTTTGAAAATGACCATGACAGTTTTTCTTCACCAAAATTTAGCGTAGGTTTGGAGCGTTATTTAGCCTCCTTCCCAACAAGCTAGTGTGACATGGTTGGTACCAATGGACTCCTCATACTCATGCCAGTATCTGCAGCTTCAACCAGTTTAATTTCTTCTGGTTTTAAAACAAATCCCGCTCCAGCCTTTCGAAAAACCCGTCGGATTTTTAAGAGGTTAATTTGAAATCGCAAAATACGTTTTTGAGAAATTTGTGTTAACGATTTATTATCACGTCAACTTTGACAGCCCTAGTTTAAACATTATGTTTTAACCATTCTTCTTAGAGCAAAAGGGGCGTCTGATGATGGAGATATCTTTTTAAGGGTTTAAAGTTAGCTTGTAAACTGGCTACTTGTGAAACAATCCGGTCGTACACGTCATCTCTCAACTCCAACTCCAGTCTCGCATCTTACGTTGCTAATCAGACTTAATCAGACTACAAACAATGAGTAGCGAACGGAAAAGAAAGTCTTGGCCCGGATATCCTCTGGCTACACCAGAGCCCCAGAAATATAGCTCCTTGCCCCCTGCAGAGGCTTAACGTCGTCAGACCGAGATTAAGGGTTAGGCAACTTAATTACTTGGTTAAGGTTAGGTAAAGATCACACTTACAGTGAATAAAAAAGCAAGTATATAAGGACACACTACTGAATACAAATTGTGAGGCCAGTGTATAACCGTCCAATATTGACCAAATTGCTATAATACTGTATTTCTCATTAAAGTATAATGACGCTATAAAACTAGATACAATTCAACTGCCTTGTATCCTAAGTTAGGATCACACCGGCGTTCTAACTGCAACATTTTGGATCAGATGGCAAAATAACCCTAACCCTAACCCTCATAGATTTCATGTTTGACCCCTATCAGAGGGATTTTTAATCTTTTAAAATCGATGCAAATAAAATAATTAATTTAAAAAGCCTACATTTTCATTGACATTGAAAATACTAATTATTTTTTGTGATAATAACCAAATATTTTCTGGTTTTAAATGTATTTAGATGTGTAATCGTGTCTGTCGCTTTGTATTCTCTCATTTTTGTCTCTTCTTCGTCACCGCTTCGGTTTTCACTGTCCACACCTTTTCCCTCCGTTTTGATCCGCGTTTTCACCACCTTCTCCTCCTCCACACTTCTAATCGCCATCCTACTTTTTCTCCCCCTCTTTCACCCGAACAGGTTTGATGGCCTGCCTGACCTCCAGAGCCTTTCCATGTTGTAATCCCTCTGGCCTCTTTGGGCCAATCCCCTTGCTCCTCTAATCTCCGGGTGGCAGGATACCTGCACAGATTACAGCTTCAATCCAGCCTCTAGCATGTGTCCACTATCTGTCACCATATTGACTCTCACATTCTCTTCTTCTGTTGCGACTCCTTATTATCAGGCTTCTCCAATAAATCTCTTAAGACTCTCCAGTTAATCCAGAAAGTTGCAGCACGTGTACTGACAAGAACTAGGAAAAGGGATCATATTCCTGTGTATTAGCTTCTCTGTACTGGCTCCCTGTAAAATCCAGAATAGAATTTAAAATCATCCTCCTCTCCTACAAAGCCCTAAACGGTCAGGCACCATCATATCTTAAAGAGCTTATAGTACCCTGTTACCCAACATTTAAGAGTAGAGTTAAGACTTTCCTCTTTGATTATGCTTATAGTTAGGGCTGGCCCAAGGCTGGTTTAGGCTGCCCTGGACCAGCCCCTAGTTATGCTGCTATAGGCCTAGACTGCCGGGGGGACTTCCTATGACACACTGATGGTACGTGTCCACAGGGGTGTTTTTTATCGAGAGCGATCGCCTCACTTCCCAGCATTGGACGCTTGATGGGCTGCCACAAGACACAAGGCACCTGATTGGACGAACGCTTTCCCTCTTGGGCTGCTGCTCCCAGCTTTCAAACCGGAAACAATATGGCGGCTCGTTTGGAAACTTTCTTCTCTTATCAAAAGCATAACACCTGGATCGTGGTTGCGTCTGCTGCCTGCTTAACACCCTCTACTACTATCATTATTATCAGCCTTATTTCTATTACTATTACTGCTACTATCACTGCTATTATTAGTAGTAGTCATTTTTCTATTATTATTACTGCTATTTCTATTATCACTCTATTATATCCACCACTATTGATTATTGCTATTAGTCCAGATGACCACCCACCCAGAGCCTGCTTCTGCCCAAGGTTTCTACCTGTTAAAGAGAAGTTTTTTCTCGCCACAGTCGCACCTAGTGCATGCTCATGGGGGATCTCTTGTTGGGTCTCTAAATTATAGAGTACGATCTAGACCTGGTCATTCCTGTAGCACTCTATGTAGGAGAAATCTACAGATGCAAATAGACAAAGTAGTAAAATAAACACCTAAATGTGTTGCCAAAAATCGCGAAATTGACCAGTGCTTGAAAAAACTTTGAATCCAGATTTAAACTGGAGCACGAACCCAGACACACACACAGTGTCACATACAACATTACGACCTGTCCATCATTCAAGGTAATCCACAGAATACCCACACAAGGTTGATCCTGACTGTTCAGACACCTACAGTATCAGACGTGACACCCAGAGGACACAGATCAGACAGTGGGGACAAATGTCTCATTCACCTGACACAGCCCCGGTTGATACTGTCACACCTGGAGTGTTTAAGACGCATGTCATATACCCGTCTCTCCCCTCTGTCTGCCTCTTCACCATCAACTGGTGAGAAAGCTCCAAAACTGTTTTAAAAGCAGCGTTGTTCTCCCTCATCTTCTTCTGAGATCCACAGCTCAGCTACTAAACAGAGCGTTCTGTCTGTCACTCTCAATGATATCATCCTTTAAACTGCAATAATCTGTCTTTTGTCTCTGACCTCCCTCTGAGTCAGATTAGCAGCTAATCTAGTTTTCATTTCTGTAAATGAAATGACGAGCATGAAGCAGACAGAAAGCAGAGCTTGTCTACACTTTGCTGTAATAAAAGAGTCACTGGGTTCTATAAATACGAGCATCAACAACTGGGTTCAGGATCTGGAGTTCATTAAATTACACTGTTAAATATGACTGCACATGCAAGCTCAGATCATCACTGGATCATGCAGCCCAATCGCACAGCAGTTTATGAAATTGTCACAGAATTAATGTATTTATTTGTGTACATAGACACAAATTTAAATTTTTTTTCATGATGGTCAGCACAAAATCAATTTGTATGTAATTCATGTAATTGGGAACAGCGAACACCTTGTAGTGAGGAGCTCAGAGTGGATGGATGGGTCAAAAAACACAGGATTTTCGCTCAGGAGATCGGTGTGTGTGTCCCGTGTGAAACCACAAGTCAAAGTTGGTTTATATTTCAAGTAACTTCTGTATAAGTTACGGCACTTCCGGTGTTATTTAAACCCAAACTGCAATCTTTTTCTAAACCAAACTAAGTAGTTGGTTGCCTAAGCCCAACCAAGTCAATTTGTTCCTGAACCTAACTAGGTAGTTTTATTTTGAAAAGACTAGAGTGGAAATTGACACGTGCATCACATGTTACTGGACATTCATAGGAAAACGCACGAAAAATACGTTGTTGAAAGCTGTGCTGAGCATCGCAAAAAAATGGAAATTCGAGTCTATGTACACAAATCAAATAGATTAAACTGCTGTGAGACTGTGTTGGATCATGTCTCCAATGTATGGTGTGCCTCAAGGGTCGCGATAAAAGAATGAATGTTTCAAAGATTTTGCCCAAAATGACCATATCAAATAAAAGATTCATCTGATGTGTAATTGCAAAATTAGTGCAGTTTATTGTTCTAATCACTCAAAGATCCCCATCAACCTACATCTCGCTTTTTCAGCATTAAAACAATCCAAAATCAAAAGTGTTTGAGCTTTCATACTTCACAACCGTTTCCCTTATTGCTCGTATCCGTCTCCTCCACCTACTTTAAACCAGTTTAATTTCATTTATTAAAGTAACATTATCAAGAACACGACCTGCACGTTTACTTTCACCTTTAGATAAGTCACACTAGTGAGAGCAGGATCTGCTTCACTACATTTGGTTTGGATGATGAGCATCACCTGCTTTTCTATCCTTCTCTGTCACAAATCAATTCAATACGTATCATGATATAATATATTGTGATATATTAAGATTTTTTTAATCTAATTTTAGGACAGCTGTCATAGTATAAAGACCACACCACCATAGGCATTACATCTGAGTCAATATTTCTGAACAGTGAGCCCTGAGTCATATTATAGAGATGAGTTTTCTGTCTGATGTTTCTTTGGCATTCAAAAATCAAACTCGATGGAACATTACTTGAACAAAAAAAACAACAAAATGTAAACTCTCTGGCCCTTTTGTGACCTCATTCTGCTCCTCCATTCATGCGCAGACAGATATGAATGAGATTCTCATCCCTGTTTGCTCTGTTTTGAGTGTGCATGACTGAGAGCACTGCCTCCGATTCTGAACCAGTCATGTGTCAAATCTGATAGAAAGAGCTAGTAGAAAAAACAAAACTGAAATAAATGTAGACTACAAACATCTTCTACAAATCAACGATCGAATCGTGCACCGAGCTGCCAGCGTTTGAGACTCCAGGGAAGATATTTGTCCACAAAACATCACGCAGCGTCAGTAATTACAATAATTATCCTCCGCATGCTCGAGGATCCTCAGTATTGTGAAAATCCACTGGATACTAGCCAATCCTCTCATCATTGTTGTAAGTAACAAAGGGAGTAACCACCCCCAACTTGTCTCCATCTATTTGAGTCTCCTATAATATAGTGGGAGCACGAAACAGTCCAATAAGCACCTTCTTGTGCACCGTTGATAGAGCAGCACCTCTGAGAGGGACAATCCTGAGGCCGGTCAACCAGTGAATGATAAAACGCCAGCACTAATATGTATTCTGTTGCTTGCAGTATGTGAGGTAGAATAGTTCCTGTGGATATCTACATCCTTGTAATAACTCTTTCTGTGTTACCTGTTGCTTTCACAGGAGAAAAGGGATTAAACACTAACTTCAAATAACATGTAGCCACACAGAATCTCCCCTCAGTACTTTAGCATTCAATTACAATTACACAGAAATGATCATCCACATCAAACTGGAAACAACTGAACTCTACTCACCCCATTTGAACATCATCATCGTCAGCAGTACTGTCTTTAGATTCAGATGAACTTTCCCCAACTCCATGGTAAAACCCAGATCTCCACAAGACCACTAGGTAATAATATTTAGGGGGAAAAGTAGAAGTGAGAAGTCCCTAGAGTGGTGACATGCTGCTGTGTGGTGGAGACGCTCCTCACTGTGTTGCTGTTGCCCTGTGTTTAGAGGCTGGCATGTTACACACTGCCCATGCTTGGCTACTAATGAGTGCAGCACCGGACTCAAACAGACAGCCCTCCTCCCTGCTCTGCACTCACAGAGTGTAATCAGCCATGAGAGCAGAGAGACGACAGGAAAACATGAGCTGGATTAACACCTGCTAATACGCATGCTCGTTCCCTGAGCGCCTATTGAAAAGGAAGGTAACTCTCTCTATGACGCCCATGTCTAGAAGGCATTAGAAATATCAGGGCTGTCAATCGATTAAAACATTTAATGATCTGTTCAAAATGTACCTTAAAGGGGAGACTCGTGGGTACCCATAGAACCCATTTTCATCCACATATCTTGAGGTCAGAGGTCAAGGGACCCCTTTGAAAATGGCCATACCAGTTTTTCCTCGCCAAAATTTAGCGTACGTTTGGAGTGTTATTTAACCTCCTTCACGACAAGCTAGTATGACATGGTTGGTGCCAATAGATTCCTTTCATATGATGCCAATATCTTCTGCTTCAACCAGTTTAATTTCTTCTGTGCCAATGGATTTCTTAGGTTTTTTAGGTTTCATATGATGCCAATATCTTTTCTCTAGCTTTAAAACCCGCTACAACCTAAAAATCATAAGTTGCGTTAATACGTCAAAGAAATGAATGGCGTTAAAACAAATTTGCATCAACATGTTTTCGCGTTAACTTTGACAGACCTACTAAGACTAAATAGACAAAATATACTTATAATACACTTTATAATACTGTATAATCATAATTATAAGCACTCATAAATGTTCATAATGCTTTATAACAATATTCATAACACATTTTTTTGTTGACAAAAGCAATGTGTAAAACCAAAAAATAAAACATGAATCTGTTTATAAGAACTGATATAAACAAATACATAACTTGTCAGATAGAAACAACAAAAACACATATAATATGCAGTTACTGTACTAGATTATCTGTGTGTTGGTGCAACAACACATCAGTTCCTTGGGTGGTGAATATTTACCTCAAAATGTATCAAAAATTACTTTATTATAAACATTATTTAATGATTATATTCTGCTATTTCCCAATAGCTGGTAATTTATTTAATACATTTAATAATACATGTAATTTATTAGCAAATAACTTCTTTGAAATGTCTTTAAAAAAACTCCCTGAATCATGACATCAGCTACCAGGTTACATTTGTGTAGACAATAAGTCACATTATGGTGAGATTTGTGCCTGATCAGAAGTGTCTTCTATTAGTTTTCCATCTCTGATGAAGAGCAGCGCACGGCCGCTTCTCAAGCCTAAGGGCCCTAATTTAACGATGATATGCTATTTTAGCATATAATTATTAAATAATGTTTATAATAAAGTAATTTTAGATACATTTTGAGGTAAATATTGGGGTAATTTGGCAGTCAAATAGGTTACTTGCTAGTTATCACCTAATTACCATGAAATTTGCGGACGTGTAAAATGAAGTGTTACTGCGGTCAAAGCCAAAATATCTCAGCCGTCAAAAGTTTTCTTTAACTTTAACTTTAACTGAAGGCACGTTGGCCTAAATCCACCGGTCACCCTGGTGTGAACCAATCAGCCTCCGGCCTCGTGTTAACCTGTGCAGTCCAGTGAATCCAGGCCAGGTTTTAGTCACTGTCTCATTAGTGTCTTCAGCAGCTTTAGTGGCTCCTTTGTAGCATGGAGCTTAGCAGTCAGACATCCATCACTTAGCCTGTTAGGGACTTGTTACCCCCCTCTTCGCTCCCTCCACAACCCTCACCCCTCCCTAAACACCAGCTGTGCCTGACACCCCACGGCCTACCAGACAGATTTGCACCCATGAACTTTGCGTCACCTACAGTAAACTGGCACATGATTCGGATATTGTGCATTTGGGTTCGCTCAAACTCTAAACGGGCATTCAGCCTGAGAATGGCACTGGGTTAAAAACAACAAGGGTCTATTTATGTTGGTGTGTTGCTTCAGGGATCAGTGAGAAGATGAAACACAAAAAGTGTAGTTTGTGTTATGCTGTAGATCCGTGACACCAGAACGCTGCTCAGCAGGTTATAGTAATATGAGACTGGATCTTACAGCTCTGGAAAGTTGTTATCAACAATCATTGTATCTTCTGTATCAATGATCATGAGGTAAACAGTGCGGTGTTCATGTTAAAGTTATCTGCCAGGAATGTGTGCTTGCACATATTTGATTGGCCTACTCAGTGTGTTGCATTGTGATCTCACACTTTTTATTGATTATTATTTATTTTGTATCTTTTTGCTGCGTTTATTACAGAAGTATTAACTGTTAATATTTTAGCACTTTCATTCCCACCCTTTGGCCCAACAAAAAAAATACATTACTGGTATTTATCATTGTATTTATTATTATTATTTATTTTATTTATTTATTTTTTTCCCCTAATCTCATGTAACTTAACTCATGGCAAAGGAAGCAAAGACAAATTTCCATGCAAGTGGGCAGTAAAGATGTCTATTCTATATGATGGTCATTCCCATGCTCTGTTATGTCTCATAAGTTGTTGCAGCAGTTCTTGGGTTGATATCATTTGTTACACAGATTTGGTGCTAAATTTAACAATTTTTTACCACTTGAGAAATGATAAAAATGATCAATAATCTCCAAAATACCACATTAAGACATCAAGACCTTGAGGAACACCATAGGAAAAGCCATGCTGGGATTTAGTATCAAAACGTTTTGACATTTGGAGATTTCTGAAAGAATTGCATTTTTCGGCATTTGGATGGCGAACACTCCTGATGTGTAAACTGCTCCTCTTATTGTCAATCTACCCAGGAAAGCCAGCCATCCTCTGTATAATTGGATCCACAAGAGTCTCAGCTTTACAGTGATACCCAATTTATGTAATTCCAAGACTGGTTATGGACCCCAGTATGCAGAAATATTCAGATACACCATTTTAGAATAGGCGAAAATAAAACATTTATACTGCATGAAAAGAACTGCATGTGATTATCATAAAGTGGGCATGTCTGTAAAGGGGAGACTCGTGGGTACCGATAGAGCCCATTTTCATTCACATATCTTGAGGTCAGAGGTCAAGGGACCCCTTTGCAAATGGCCATGCCAGTTTTTCCTCGATAAAATTTAGCCCAACTTTGGAGCGTTATTTAGTCTCCTTCCTGACATGGTAGCATGACAAGGTTGGTAGCAATCCCTTAGGTTGTCTAGTTTCATATGATATCTGTAGCTTGAACCTACTAGAGCCTCTGAAAGACCGTAAAGTCAGTCGTCTCAGAGGGTTAAAGCGTCTCTGTAGCTCACACCAAGATGCAAAAACTTAACCCCACATGACCTGTCCCATGAAGACAAGTTCAGCTAGTACATGATACAACCATAGACGGCCCACAGCCCTACAGGTTCATCCCTGCAAATGCTTTATCACTGACCAACTTCCAGTTAAGTGATAAAATATACCAGAATTCCATCAAATAAACACATTAAGTCAAACTGAGTCCTATCTTCAGATGTTCTTCCAGTTCATAAAATCAAATGAATGCAAGCTGTGCGATAATACAGAATGATACATGTTAAACACAGAGGGAATAGACTACTGTAGCAGATCTGCTGTTCTGTCCTTGAGAGCTTCCTAATCAGTAACAGATACTACGGAGTGGTAAACCACAACAGGAGTGAGTAATATAAATAACAAGTTCACCCGGATCAATCTACTTTTGGGTGTCAGCGTTCTGAACAAGTTTCCTGTTTACCAAGAAGAGCTGATCTGGACATGACACTGTGCCAGGACAGCACAGACATGACTTATGACCGTGTAAGACTCTTGTTTTTTCCTACTTCAGTGGACAAACTGACAGCTTAAATCTAATCATAGTTCAATCATGAATCACGCGGTGTTTAGATGTGACTGCCACCTATTAAACTTATGAACTTTGAACTATGAGTTACAGATAGGATGAACCCAACTGTATGGCCTCTCTTTAAATGTACTCAGAAACTGTCATTGTTGCGTATCAGAAATTTGAAGAATTCCACAACAGCCACCGTGTTTTTCCAGTTTTAAAACCAGAAGCAAAGTTGTATTCATTCACTCAGGTGGTAAATAGGGGCCCATCAGCCCGTAGCAGCTTAACCTTCGGAGACCCGTGGGATTGCTGACTTTTCCTGTCTTTCAGAGGCTGTACCAGGCTCAGTTTTAGAGCTACTGGTATCATAAGAAACTAGAAAACTATATTAACTATATAACTATAACTATAATTAGATTATAATGCATTACAACACGATTATAATGTATTACAACTATTGGAATTATATATATATGATCCTTGCAAAAAACAGAATTATGCTACTTAATCTTATAAATCATTATAAAATGCTTTATAATTTGTTATGATTATTGTTATAAAGCATTATGAATATTTATGAGCGCTTATAACTATGATTAAATAGAAAATTATAACACATTATAAGTATATTTATAAGTAGGGCTGTGTAAGTTAATGTGAAAACATGTTAATGTAAATTTGTTTTGACGACACTAATTTCTTTAACGCATTAACGTAACTTATGATTTTTAGGTTGTAGCTGGTTTTAAAGCTAGAGAAAAGATACTGGCATCATATGAAACCAAAAAAACTAAGGAATCCAAATAGCAAATGTTATTCTAGTTCGTCAGGAAGGAGGCTAAATAACGTTCCAAAGTCGGGCTAAATTTTGGCAAGGGAAAAACTGACATGGCCAATTTCAAAGGGGTCCCTTGACCTCTGACCTCAAGATATGTGAATGAAAATGGGTTCTCTGGGTACCCACGAGTCTCCCCTTTACAGACATGCCCACTTTATGATAATCACATGCAGTTTGGGGCAAAAGCCATGCAGTTGTTTGCTTGCTGTATAAACTGCTGACCTGCTATCTGCCCCTAAAGACCCCCTGTACCCTCCTAAAAAAGACATGTCTATGTGGTTGTCAGAGGATTAATCTGACCGTTGGTATCCGAAGGGTTCCTGTTGATGTCTGAGTGAAGTCGGGAACTGTCAATCATCTATTATACGGTACAGCTTATCGGAATGACTTTTGGCCCAAAAAGAATGCGAACTGCGGCCCAGCGAGAAGGTGAAAGTTGTTGAGATTGCTTCGCCAGGTTGTAGATCCTTGACTTGGCAGACACAAAGAGGTGTTGGGAAGGTTGCCAGAGCGGTTACCCACTTCACTGGAATTCCAGTGTTGGCCATTAGATTTGGACACAAGCCCAGAAATGTGAATTCTTCGGGAAACAAAAGATTTAGTTCAAAGAACACCTAACCGGGCCTAAGTCTTGGCATCATATAAAGCTTCAGGAGATGAATATGAAACTCCAAACATTTCTGGTGCGAGGGCGCTGGAACTGATGTACTGTGTGACAAACTATTCAGCTTTTAGTTTAAACCAATCTCATCTGTAAGGTTCAGTTTGAATTGTGGAAAATATTGCTCTTGGATTTTGATAAAGCATATAGAGGTGTGGAGTTTAAAAGATGTTGGTGTTTATCAGGCAGGAAGGGTCTAATGAAAAGACACTATCAGGGTGCATTGTGGGAGTGTTTTTATGCCTCCGTGCCAGCGACAGCTATGTCCAGAGGCATTATGTTTACGTGTTGTCCATCCATCCGTCCCATTGTGTATTTATGGTGTTGTTACTATGGCACACCAAAGACAATTTCTATTGTTAATTTACTGTTCATATTTAAATGATTTCAGCTGAAATTACTGTGTTGCCCTCTTTTTATATTGGCCCATTTTACCTGAATATTGTGTCGTAGCTCATGAGGGAACCTGCTCATACTCAAACTTTCATAATTCCAAAACAATTATAATTTTTTTTTCACATTTTTAACAAATAAATATTTAAGAGGTCCATGCCAATTTATAAACAATATCATTAGATCTCATGTACGGTGGCAGGTAACACACAGGGGCTGCATATGGGATCAAAACTGCAAGTACATGCAAGAAATAATATTCATTATTTGTTTGTTTGGGTGGTAATTATTCTTCATCACATTTCAACAGGCTACATGACACTTTCTTATCTTTTTTTTTATTTAATATGTCTAAAGGAGACGTCGTCCGTGCATTGCTGGCAGCTTTTGATATTTTGTTTTGGCTCCACACTCCGAAAACCACCATAAAACATATATAGCGGATGACTCCTAGAGCTACCATGGAAGAGTGCAGTCTTATTCTTTATTTATTTATTTATTTACACATTTCTTTTTTTGTTCCTTTAATTATTTTCTACCCTCTTTTATTTTTGTTATTATATTATTTTTTTTTATAATTTAAGTTATCTTTCCTATCCAATTGTGCCTTGTATGTTAGAAGTATTGAGTTTAGATTACAATGCTTTAATGTTTGTAAATGAATTATCTTCAATAAAAAATAAATATATATATGTATATAACACAAATAAATATAGATATAAATATATATATATATATATAATATATATATATCGGAACCACTGAGAGAGCCAGGCAGAAGCTCACATATTTCAGACCGGTCCATATTGTGCGTGACACCGGAAGCTAGTATTTGACTACACGTAGCTTACAAGCCCACAGCTTTGTCTGACAGACATAGAGAGAAAAATGCCATGGCAACTACCAGCTACAAAGCAAACATAAAATCGTATATATATGTGTAGAAAATACATGTAGTAATGTTTCTTTACTCAGTATGCTGAATATGTCGACTTCTTGCCTATTATTGCCGGAGAAACAGTTTTCTAAACACTCTGACTGCGCTCCTGTAAGAGAAAACTGAGGGTGAAATTAACTCTTCATTACACAGATAGCGTTTCCATTATCGTTTTCATGCTGTCAGAGCAGAAGCTGCTGTCTCTCTACTCACTACTATAACCTACAAACTCCCTGCTTGGGAAACGAAACGACTCTTTTAGAAACACTATGTAGTTCACTATAACCAGGATAAAGTGCTCTCATCATGGTGGTTAGCTTTGGTTAGCTACGAGGCTAGTTTCACTGAGACAATCCTCTTCAACTTGCTCTGCTGACAGGTTAGCTTGTTAGCTTCTACAGCTAACTTCTACAGCTATGTGAACTCACTACAGACAGCCAAGAAACTCCTGCAACTCTCAGGTTGGTGCTCATTAATGAGGTTAAATGTGACTTTATTTACTAGCAGTAGCAGATAAATGTTCATTGCCTGCTTGGATGTTAACCAGACTGAAGCTAATGTGCTATTAAACTGTAGTAGTAGTGTTACTTAGCTAACACAACTAGCCAGGTAAGCTAACTTAAGACTGAAAGACTACAGTTAGCTGTAAAAGTGAATCACCTGACATGATTGGCAGCAGTTTACTAAACCTATTAATGTTATTTGATCATAAAAGTCTTGTTATACAACAAGTCTTCCCACATATTCTCTCTGGCTGCATTTCTGGCTTATGAAACTATTACAGTTATTACTATTACAGTTACCTGTAAAAGTAAATTACCTGACATGATTGGCAGCAGTTTACTCTACCTATTGATGTTATTCTATCACAAAAGCATAAGTCATTATATCTGTTATCCAACAAGTCTTCACACATATTCTCTCTGGCTACATTTCTGGGTCAGTGTTATAATAATAATAATAATAATAATAATAATAATAATAATAAATTTGACTTATATAGCGCCTTCCAGAAACCCAAGGACACTTTATAAAGGGGGCACACAAAATCGTACTAATAAATAACACAGAGGAGAAACTAAAGCTAAGTAATTAAAAGAGTGATGTGTAGGAAGAGTCAGCTGAGATCATAGGCCTTGATGAACAGGTGATAAAGCCATAAAGCCATAAAGGTACATTCCTTAGCTAAAGGTTAATGAATGCTTATTGTGTTTGACCAGTTGTGTATTAAATTGCAATTAAATGGAACAGAGGAAACAGGAGAAAAACACCAGCATCCAGCAAATGTTTGGCAATTGATAGATGATATTAATGATATTCAAAATTGTTATTTGTCAAATTTATGTCATCATCAAATCCACTAATTATGACTTAGGATGTTGGTGTTTTGCTTTCTGTAAATAGTTCAATAACTCAAGGTGGTTCACATACTGATAGTACTAGTGCTTAACTACAGTTGCAAAATATGTATCCACTGAAGTAGTCAATACTTCTTGCATAACATAACTAGCCAGGTAAGCTAACTTAAGACTGAATGCACAAGCAGGTACAGTTACCTGTAAAAGTAAATTACCTGACATGATTGGCAGCAGTTTACTCTACCTATTGGTGTTATTTTATCACAAAAACATAAGTCATTATATCTGTTATCCAACTAGTCTTCACACATATTCTCTCTGGATGCATTTCTGTCTTATGAAACTGTGTGTGATAAATCCATAAAGCCATAAAGGTGTATTACTTAGCTAAAGGTTAATGAATATATATATTATTCATTGTTATGTAATGAAATTGTAATTTTGAATCAACACATTTACAAGCATTAGGGGTAAGCCCACCACCTTACCATAATGCCCCACTCCGAGCTCTGGTACAGAACACTGAGGTCCAACAGGGCTCGCTTTGGGAAAAGCCTGATACCTGCAGTCATAACCGCCTTAAACAACAGGCGTCGCTGAATAGGCCTGAGTGTGTACTGCTGTCTGTCATTTTCTGTTGTTGTCACTGTTATATTGCTGTTACTGTTGCTGTTACTGTGTTACTGTGTGCTGTTGTATGTATTGGTGTTTGACGAAGTACAGTGCTGTGAAAAATTCTTTATTGTGGGACAATAAAGTCTAAAGTCAAAGTCAAGCCCTAAAATCATGTAACCTTGAAGCTAGACTTGATAATCTTCTTCAAAAACATTTTTTTGTTATATTTGTTGAAATTTTCATTACATCCCGACAACAGCAATACATAGATCAAATGCTCAAAAAAATGCATCAAAAAATCTGGTATCTGTGGCTGTTGCAGGAGTGTAATAAGCCCATCTGATCTTTTCACACAGCCCGAATATTCTTAATATAATATTTCTTAATATAAGGAAAATCTGCCCTGGTGGCAGGTGACCTGAAATCTTGACCTGCCACAGCCAACATTTAGCCTGTTATGTGGCACGTGGCAGATGCTAATTTCATTCCCTGCCCTCAAGTTATCCCAAACACATTATGTATCAGATTCCTGCTCAGTGGCTGCTGGAGATACTCGTGTCATCTTGTGTATGAACAACGTGCTGACGTCAGGTTGTTCTTGTAGGTGTTGCAGGTCGCTCTCATGTGCCCATGGAGAAAGCAGCCTTTGAGGGGTGGCTGGAGTCAGTCTCCACCTCTTTCCTTACTCTGAATGACCAGCAGCGCAACCAGTCCCTGGACCACCTCATTTCTTTAAGTGGTGCTGTCCAACTCCGTCATCTGTCTAATGGACTGGAGACACTGCTCAAGCGTGACTTCCTGCGCCTCCTTCCCCTGGAGCTGGGCTTTTACCTGCTCCACTGGCTGGATCCTGAGACCCTGCTCACCTGCTGCCTCGTCTGCAAAGGGTGGAATAAGGTGAATATCGTGCTTCCTGACATCTGGTAATGCACTCATGGGGTGCTTTAATAATCATTTGTCTTAAAAAGAGTCTGTCTTAAATGACTTGTCATTCACCGTTGTAAGTGTTCAAACAATCCAACAAGCGTTCGTCTCCTTGCAGGTGATCAACTCGTGTACAGAGGTGTGGCAGGGTGTGTGTCGGGAGCTGGGCTGGAGGATCGATGAGTCCATTCAGGATGCACCACACTGGAAGGGGGTCTACCTGAAGGCTAAACTGCGTATGGTGCAGCTGCAGGATCAGGATGCCTTTGAGACATCGTCTCTCATTGGCCACAGTGCTCGAGTATACGCCCTCTACTATAAGGACGGCCTCCTCTGCACAGGTACTGTACACTCTGGTTATACTGTATATATAGAGTCTTGGAAACTATGACCATCGGTTTGAATCAACACCTCTCTGTCACAGCTTCAGTAAAAACCTGAACATGATAAACGTCTCATGATTAAGGCTATTGTACTGTACTGAACATTATATTAAACTAATTCTTTTGACTTTTTGCATCCACTCGCTGCATTAATTGAGTCAAATATTTACACGTCCAGCAGACACCGAGCAATACCAGCATTAGCTTTGATTCTGTGCTTGCTAGCTCACTTGAAAGACTAACCCTGGGTTCACATCAGGAACAGAAGAATGTTTAAAATGCATGCTCTGATCATAAAAAAACACTACTGCATATTAAATCAAGTGCTTCCCAAACTAACAGCCAACTGAGATGTTTTGACTTCACTTTTGGATATAGATATTATTCATACAACCAATGTGTTTATGATTAAATTAAGAGCATCACATTGTTTATCTAGCTCTTATTGTTGCTACTTTTGCTCTTGAAGTGCACCAGATTGAAGCATTTAACTTTAAAATGTAGCTAACAAATGGGTAGGGTGAATATTCCTGTATTTTTTTGATATTGCAATGTCAGTTTTTTTTCAACATTGTGCATCCCTAATTTGTACATTAGCAGGATAAATAATCGCGCTCTCAAAATTGATAAAAAAAAAATTGTTATTAGCATTTTGGCCATAATCGTGCAGCCCTAATTATATGTGATATAAATGATCTGATTCTGATAAGATGATAAAATATGCATCCCTCGAACGCCTTTGTCAATCTGCTTGGACCACGATCATTGCTGCTTGTAGCTATATACTTATTTTGCTGTGTTCGTGGGCGTCAGCAAAGTGCCTTTACCACAAAATTTAATGTCCTGAAAATGTGAAGGAGCGTCAGTTTGACTCACGTCCCCCGTGTCGGTCTGGATGGGATGTTATAGAGGCGTGTCAGTCAGAGCTCGCAGCAATAACACAGATGTCCTCTTGTTTTTCAGGATCCGATGACCTCTCTGCCAAGTTATGGGACGTGCGCACCGGGCAGTGCATTTACGGAATTCAGACACACACCTGCGCCGCGGTGAAATTCGATGAGCAGAAGCTGGTGACTGGGTCCTTTGACAACACCATTGCATGCTGGGAGTGGAGCACAGGAGCTAAAATCCAGCAGTTCCGTGGCCACACAGGAGCAGGTTGGTTTAAATGTTCAGCAAATATTTGTTCTGGGCTATTAAGTGTAATAAGCAAAAAGCAAGCAAAACTTTATTTAAAAAGCACGTTTCATTGCAGTGTACAGTGTTCAAGTACGTTTAAAAAAAACTTCTGTAAACGGGAAAAGCAGAATTTGTGGGTGTGTGATGCAACTTCTAAATGTGCAATCGATTTTGTTTTTGTAAGCAGTCATTTCCCAATACATAAATTCGTTTGACATGATGACCTTTTGATGAATATTCCTTTTTCTGCAACTAGCCATTTGAGCCTGGAAACATTTTGTTTCTCTTCTCAGTCTTCAGTGTGGACTACAACGATGAGCTGGACGTGCTGGTCAGCGGCTCTGCAGACTTCTCCGTGAAGGTCTGGGCTTTGTCTGCTGGCGCCTGTCTCAACACTCTGACCGGACACACCGAGTGGGTCACCAAGGTCAGCTCATCCAACCTAGTCGAGCTTTAATTTAAGGAAATGAGTTGTATGTTATTCATGCATAAATGAATTGACCCATTGTACACATTTTTTTTTAGTGTGATGATGTCATAAAATATGACGACATACATTCAAGAGCTTCATTCGAAAACATCAATAGAGGCTTCAACCATGAAATGCTTGCTGTGTTTTGAAACCTGTATCTTGTGTGGTTATCTCCCATCAGGTGCTTCTACAGAAAAGTGAAGTAGAATCTATGATGCACAGTCCTGGTGATCTGATCCTCTTAAGTGTTGACAAGTATGAAATTAAGGTAATGCTCCTTGTCTCCAGCCGTTTCTTGTGTTTTCACCTGGAGAGTAAAGAAACGTTTATCATTGTGTTGGTGGCGTTCTCATGTGTGAGCTGCTAAAGTGCACACTGTGTTCCCTCTGCAGGTCTGGCCTTTAGGGAGAGAAATCAACTGCAAGTGTTTGAAGACGCTGTCGGTGTCGGAGGACCGCAGCATCAGCCTTCAGCCTCGCCTGCAGTTTGACGGACGCTACATCGTCTGCAGCTCTGACCTCGGGGTTTATCAGTGGGACTTTGCCAGCTTTGAGGTTCTCAGGTAAAACAGAACACATGACAAAACACGCTCTGTAGCTGCTGTACATTACTTAACCTGTGGAATTCAAACAGCTTATTCTTGTATGTAAGTTTATTTATGTAGCACCTTCGTAGAGCAGACGTCACAAAGTACGTAGCTAATACATAAAAACAGCATAACAATAAAAAACAGACACTATTATTTATGATGATAATAACAAATGACCTGTTGGACAAGTTACAAAGGATTTTTCAAATTAACGATTAAATATAGCCTTTTCTCCTTAGCCAATGTCTCACACAGCACCTTATTTAATACATAAAATGATATTGAAAACTATACATGCAATACTTTTTCATTTTTCATGTAACATAAGATTTTTTTTTATTACTAATTAATAATTATGGCATCACAAAAAACAGAAAAATATATTAATTTGTGACATTTTATTACCTTTATTAATTTAACAGCACTTACCTCTGTGGTGCATTACAATACATCAGAACAAATCTTAAGTTTTCCTAATTTTTCATCAATTTGGAATCACGGATTTGGACAAGAGAACTTTGTTATATTGAAGAAGCGTCTCGTGACAGAGCTCCAGGCTCAGGCCCACCTCCTCCGTCGGACCCGAGCTTGGAGAAGGAAGTGACGTCTGAAATTGCGCACGCCAGACGATCGTCAGGATACGATAGCATGCGTTGGTTCATTAGTTTGAATAAGCCACACGACCTCCACCAGTAACACCAATAACACAACAATATAACAATATAACTTGTACTAACCTTTATGAGTTTGCTAACGTTAACTAGCTATACTTATGTCATGGCATGGACGTGATACAATGTATTAAATATATACGCTCAGTAGGCTACTTTATTTCTTAACAATAAGTGTGATAAAACATTACACTACGCAGTATAATACAGTGGCATGTAAACGTTATTTATTGATAAGGAAGCGTGATAAACACACGTGATGTTAAACTTTAACACATTTTCCACTGTGGATCCTGGCAACGGGACGCCATTGTTATAAGACAACGTGATCACTCTCCTTCCAGTGCTCTTAATCCATCATGTTTTCATTTTCCCAGGGTGATAAAAACCCAGGACCCAGCGAACCTGTCTCTGCTCAGCTACGGCGAGGTGTTTGCGCTCCTTTTCGACAACCACTTCCTGTATGTGATGGACCTGAGGACAGAGGCCATCTCGGGCCGCTGGCCTCTACCGGCCTACAGAAAATCCAAACGAGGATCCAGCTTCCTGGCCGGTGTGACGTCCTGGCTCAACGGCCTGGACGGGGACAATGACTCTGGACTGGTGTTCGCCACCAGCATGCCCGACCATAGCATTCACTTAGTACTGTGGAAGGAGAACGGATAGAAGCAAACGAGGACTCCAATCCCTCCCTCCAAGACTGCTAGGATACGAGCCGACATCATGTGTGCTCTGGAATATATGAACCTTAACAGCCAACATAGACCATGCATGGACCAAAGCATTTTGTTTTTATCCGTTTCTTCCTCAGCATACAGTCCTCCTCTAGACACAAACATGAACATTCACAGTTGGGAAAATGGACGGCAAACTAAGAAAGGTGATGAAGCTATTACCGACGTGCTCCACTCAACACTTGCTCCGGATTTTTGCGGAAACTCGCAAGTCGCTCTTCTGATCTTGGACAAAGAAATTTGTTTTGAAAGCCAAGATACATCAGCGACAACTAAAAAAAAAAAGGTTCCAAAATAAATAGAAAAATCTCCTGTAATAAATTTTAACGTTGAAGTGTAAATGTTTTTTGGCAAATTTGCTCTTTGATCGGTTTAGCATTGTGCAGTGAGATTATTTGTAGCCAACCTATAATCCATAGTCTTGTAATTGCCAATTTTGGACTCTAACCTTTTTCTTATCAGGATAAGTCAAATGTGCCGTAGCTAGAACACGCCCGACGCCGAGCCGGTCACCGAGCAGATTTGCCGAAACATTGGTTTCATTGAAGAAAAGCTGGGTTGCCTTAAACACAGTTGCTGTAAATAATGGAGAACATTTCCTTTGACATCAGATTTTTTGACCTCAAGGGAGATATTCCTCAACGTTGTTACAGATCATCCCCAGGGAAAGCTGTATACTGAATCATGTGTTGAGAAGTGGTTTGGTACATTTTCGTGTACCACGTAAAAAACATTGTGAGGTTTCATGTAATTCACTTGAATATGCTTTTTTCTGAGGGATGTCTGGTTTAAGTGTCAGCTTGAGAAATGTGATGTGCCTTTTTCAGTTCATTAGATGTAACAAAACTAGAATTCCTTGATAACTCCGGCACACTGCAGTAAGGCGATGACTGCATTGTAAATCTTACTTTTATGTTTTTTCATATTTACTGTGCTCTAACAGTCTAAGATGTCTGTAATTTTATAGTTATGTACCTGACATGACTCGCTCAGTGAATTGCTTTTATGAATCATTGACTGTGTAAAAACATCAGGTTTATTTTTCTAAAAGGCCTCAATGCATTGCGAGAGCTGAGGAAGTGACTTGGCAAAGCAGTTGGTTCTGTGCAAAACGACTATTTTAGGCTTCAAACAAAAGATTTGAATGGATGATTTTTTTTTTTCCTGGCATAACAAGAGAAACTGTAAAACAGTTCCTCATTCTGTGCGTCAGTTTCAACATCATCTCTCAATTTGGTTTTCTGCTTCTTCAAAACACAACTTTGACTATCAGTTAATGCTTTTCCCCCGCCAGAGGTTTCATTGATGTCTTCCTTTGCATTTGGCAGGCCACAGGTCACACCACAAATTGAAGTGTATTCATGTGCACCAAACCTCATTTATGACAGATTAGTTTTTCTTGTATACAGACTATAACCTGTTTCTCACATGGATACTTGTACACAGGAGATGTACAGACTGTTCGTGGGTTAGGTTTTTCAAATCTAATTAAAACACCACCAATATATTGTATTCTGTACTGTTGTCTGACAATTGCACCACATTATATCCTCCCAGCAGCACTCAGTTAAAACTGAACATACAGTAATATGATTTGTATATAAAGTGAGAAATTAAAATGATCCATTTGAAATGGTGACATAAAAAGTTTTTGTTGATGTATCGGAAATTAATTGTATTCACAGTTAATTGCTATCGCGTTCAAGCACCACACAGTGTTATTATTTCACAAAACTCTTCTATTGCACTGTCATAGCTCTCTCTTTGGTCACCAACCTACAATCAGCTTCAATATTGCAGTCCTTCGAATAAATAAAAGTAGCAAATGCACCTAGTTGTGTCTGTGTATTTGGTCACGCCACCATTTTAAAACATGAGTCAGCATGTTCCTGATCAGCAAAAGTACTGACATTCCCAGCAGCTTTAGCTGTAATGTGTGTCCTAATGCTAATTAGCAAATGTTAGCACGACACAGTTCAACCTCACAGAGCTGTTAGCATGGGTGTAAATGTTCTTGTTAAAATGTGTATAGTGACTCTGGACCTACTATACTATGACTATTTGTTCATGAAATTTTTCAACATACTATACTATGACTTTTTTCATGAAATTTTTTGCCATACATAATTAACACTGTTTTTCATGAAATTTTTTGACATACTATACTATGACTTTTTTCAACTTGCATAATTATGACTTTTTTCGGTGAAATTTTTCGACATATTATACTATGACTTTTTTTCATGAAATTTTTTGCCATACTACAATATGACTTTTTTTCATGAAATTTTTAACATACATAATTATGACTTTTTCCATGAATGTTTTCGCCATACTACAATATGACTTTTTTTCATGAAATTTTTAGCATACATAATTATGACTTTTTCCATGAATGTTTTCGCCATACTACAATATGACTTTTTCATGAAATTTTTTGACATACTATACTATGACTTTTTTCAACTTGCATGATTATGACCTTTTTTCATGAAATTTTTCAACATACAATACGACTTTTTTCATGAAATTTTTTGCCATACTACAATATGACTTTTTTTCATGAAATTTTTCAACATACATAATTAACACCGTTTTTCATGAAATTTTTCGCCATACTACAATATGACTTTTTTTCATGAAATTTTTCGACATACATAATTAACACTGTTTTTCATGAATTTTTTGACATACTGTACTATGACTTTTTTCATGAATTTTTTTGCCATAATACAATATGACTTTTTTTCATGAAATTTTTTGACATACTATACTATGACTTTTTTCAACTTGCATAATTATGACTTTTCCCAGTGAAATTTTTCGACATACCATGCTATGACTTTTTTCATGAAATTTTTAACATACATAATTATGACTTTTTTCGGTGAAATTTTTCGACATATTATACTATGACCTTTTTTTCATGAAATTTTTCAACATACAGAATTATGACTGTTTTTCATGAAATTTTTTGACATACTATATTATAACTTTTTTCGGTGAAATTTTTTGACATACTACAATATGACTTTTTTTCATGAAATTTTTCGACATACATAATTAACACCGTTTTCCATGAAATTTTTCAACATACTATACTATGACTTTTTTTCATGAAATTTTTCAACATACATAATTAACATTGATTTTCATGAAATTTTTTGACATACTATACTATGACCTTTGTTTCATGAAATTTGTCGACATACTATGCTGTGTCCTTTTTTTAATGAAATCTTTTCAACATACTATATTATGACTTTTTCATGAAATTTTTTGACATACTATACTATGACTTTTTTTCTTGACATTTTTTGGTGACATTTTTCAACATACTATACTATGACTATGATAGACATACTATAGTATGTCGAAAAAAGTGTTTACAAAAAAGTGATGAAAAAAGTCATATTATAAGATGTCGAAAAAAAGTGATAAAAAAGTGGTAATATAGTTTGTCAAAAACAGTAGTAAAAAAAGTCATAGTATAGTATGTCAAAAAGTAATATTATAGTATTTCGAAAAAAGTGTTAAAAACAATTCATTATATACTATTATTAAAAAAGTCATATTATAGTATGTCGAAAAAAGTAATTAAAAAGTCATATTAGAATTTGTCAAAAAAAGTGAAAAAAAGTCATAGTACGTATAAAAGTGGAAAAAAGTTATTGTATAGTTCGTCGAAAAAAGTCAGTTTGTCGAAAAAAGTGATAAAGTCATAGTATAGTATGTCGAAAAAGTCATATTATAGTTTGTTGAAAAGTATGTTGAAAAAAGTGGTAAAAAAGTCAGTATAGTATGTCAAAAAACGTCCAATTATAGTATGATAAAAAAGTTGAAAAAAAGATTTAATAATCCATTTCATAAATTAGATTATTATTGCCTCGTTTGGGAGTATTAAATGCCTGGACCATAGCACTTCTAGCTGTTATGCACATTAAAACACCAGGATCCAAGAGCCATTTAACCATTTATTCAGAGAGGATAACGTAATGTAAGGATGGATAATGTACGACGATATTGATGTTGATGGTTTTTCTGCACAATAAAGAAATGAAATCAATATATTGTCATGCTTACAGCAATTAGAAATAATAAAGAAGGGGTACATAAATTATCTTACGTTAGTAATGCATCGACTTCTTGATGAAATATTTTCACATTCTCCATCTGGAACCTAATTTTAACAAAATCCAGTCAATACAAATGAATCAAATATACAATCACTTTCTTCTAAAATTAACAGATTCTCTTACTCACTGGGTCTGACTTTAGCTCACAGGTAAGTGGCCTAGATCACACAGCTCGGAGTGTCATCATGTTATTTCAGAAGATATCAAGAAGATATTCTGGCATTGGCCAGGGTTGATTTGGCCCTGATCTACACCCTAGTTGATACACTTTTTAATCTTTAGGGTTGGGTGATACGACAATAAATGTATTGATATTTATTTATGTAAATCAGATCATACAAATGTGTCAACTGTTTGAGATGTTGCTATACTATTTATACCTGTGTAGCTCTCCCTTTAATGACCCCCAAATAAAGACAACAACATATTTGTCCTCTTACCTGTAGTGCTACTTATCACTCTAGATTGTTTTGGTCTGAGTTGCCGAGTGTTGTCGATATCGGCCGTAGAGATGTCTGCCTTCCCTCCAATATAATGGAACTACATGGGACTTGGCTTGTGGCGCTCAAAGCCCCAAAAAATATATTTGAAAAACTACACCTGTCAACCATATCACTGTGCAGAAGGAAGCGTTCATCTACTCAAGGATGAGAGGCTCATGCTCCTGACAGCACGAGATGTAAACATGAACTTCCTTTGCTGAGCTGTAACGTTAGTTAAGTAGTGCGAGGTGAGTTAGCTATAAACTATGAACACAAGCCTCTCATCCATGAGTAGATGATGGCTTCCTTCTGAGCGGTGATGCGCTAGTGGGTGTTTGGGAGAAAAAAATAGTTCCTACATGATATTGCTCACAACAAGGTTGAGTAACAGGGTCATGATTTCTGGAAAGAGACGTTGCTGATGAGTTTTTCAATTGTATTTTTTGGCGCCACAAGCAGAGTGCCATCTTGTTCTAACTCACACAGGTGGAGCCCTCTACTGGAGTCTATGGAGACCACTCTCCTCCAATCATACGCACACGTTCGCCCACTGAGATTTGCATAAATGTAGCCGGCCAATCAGGACGTGTCTACTGAATATGTGCGCTATAGTATATAAGGCGGCGTCCAGCGCTACCTGGCATCCATTTCATTTGTTGTCCTTGTTTTTAGCTATATGTTTATTTATATCTCCCTGAAAATAGTTCTTGGAACTGTAAATACAAGAGAGCAACTTAAAATCCAGAGTCAAATCCCTTGCGTCCACATACTGGGTCAATAAGGCTGATTCTGATTAATGAGCAGCAGAGTGGTGCTACGCATGCTTTCCCCTGGGTTTCGCCTCTCAGGTTACACACAGCCTGAAGCAGCACCTGCAGAGAGTACTCAGGGATGAAAAATGTACTGTCATCCTCTCTGCGTGGTTTTTGGTTAAAACCAAGTTGAATCTATATTTTTAGTATCAGTATCTGGTCTCTATATGGGAAATTGTATAATAGAACTTCATCATGGGAAGCATGATAACCAATTTCATCAGAATTTTCATCTGCGCTTTTCTTTACCTTCCCACTTCTGAAACAGTGGCTGTATTCGAAACCGCATACTGTACTAGTAGAACGTACTGATTTGGCCAAAATGTAGCATGTAACATGTATGTAGCATGTAGTTTGCGAACAAAAGCAAAATCTCCAGTATGCCAAAAATACCTGGATGTCATACTGATTTGGAAAAAATCTGCAGTATGCATCGGACCAGTCTACCTCACCTACTGTATCCCACAATGCAAAGCGCTGGAACGGTACAGGCTACGGTCACAACAACAACAACAACAGCCAAAAACAGCAAATTTTTTTTTTTTCGTAGCTATTTCATCACTAAATTCATTTCTGAAAGTTTTTGAGGCGAGAAATCAACTGAGTAGATTTTGAATATTGACAGTTTTACAATATTAGACGGGGAATTGAACATTTGCTCCAACGTTTTCTGAGTTTAGAAGCGCCACAAACTGCCGTGACAGTTAGCTTGGCCTGCCGGGGTCGCTACCTCGCCAGCGGTCACGCTCACAGACCGCTATGAGCTGGCTCGAGGGGCTTTTATTTCCTTGTTGACGGATAGTTTGTTGAAATACCACAACACAAATGTCCATTATAGGTTAACGGGAACCTGTGTTTATCGGCCTTTTTAGAGTTGAAAAGCTCCACAATCACCCACGACGGTAGCTCACTCACCAGCCAGCCAGTGATGCTCACAGAGAGACTACAGAGTGGCGAGGGAAGAGGTGAAGAACGAGCAGCCTCTGACGGGCAGAGAGACAACATGACCCTTTTTAACATTACTCTAATATCTGTAGGGAGATCAGTCCACTGTTTTGTTGCTGTAACTGAAAAAGCAGTTTGAGTAAATGTTGTGGAGCAATGTTTTATATGTCCCGTCTCCCCTCGTTGATGATCCTGTTTGTCTCACTTCACTATGAGCTGTTAGAATAAACAGTTTAAACCTGCAGTATCTTATAAAGTAAACAAACATGAGTTTGTCCAGTGTTTAAGAGCTGCTTTAAAGGCTAAATCCTGGTCTAGCATTCTGCTAAATACATCGCTTTAACCGTTTCATACAGAGGAACGCAGTATGCAGTATGTACTGTATATTGTATACGGCGTTCGTCAGTAGTATGTCGTATGCAGTATGCAGTTTCGAATACAGCCTAAATCTACACCCTTGGAAGTACACATCCTTAAATTAAAACTGTCTGGAGTTGAACCTCATGGTTACTGTTTCAGTACAAAGTGTTAATACCTTCTGACTGCATATACTGTATGTCTATATACTGGACATGCACAGATGAAAATGAATACTGACTCTGACTCTGGTGAAGACATTAAACAAGCGTAGGCTATTACTTCAACATGTTCAACTGTTTCTTTAATTTCTACTGTACGTATTTACTCAAGTTTTACCCTTCAAAGAGCACGTGGAATAAAAAAAAACAAAGTTGAATATACTGTACAGCAACAGCAGAGTGACATGAAAGCAACATGTTTGTTTTCAATCAATGTTAGAAACACCTTTGTTCAGCTGAACTGCAATAATAAAACAATACAATACTAAATACTGAACAGAAACACAGGCTCAGTCATTCACAGGTGATGAGTGTTAAGAGTCGACATTTCACTGTCTATTTATGGGGAATATTCCCTAGTGGTTAGAGGACAATTAGAGCCATATTTCAGTTTAAAAAAAGAAGAAATAGGCTCTGGTCTTTATTTAAGGACCATACTAGTGTGTTCAGAAGTTTTCACCCAAGGCAGCCATTTATCTCCATTAATTTGAAAGTCAATTAGCAAACCCTTGAAACTTGCTTGAGTTGTGTAATCCATTACAGCAGTAATTCTCAAAGTGGGGTCTTTGGCAATCTGTCAGGGGGTTCGCTAAAGAACCTGCTATACATTATAAAATTGTGCTGCGTCATTAAAAAGTGCATATCTATAGATCGGGAACATTTGAGCCAAGCACGTTGTGTCCAATAATCCCACCCATGTTACCTTTGGGCCAATAGAAACTCTGAAATGATTGTGACATACAGCAATAATTCATTATGTTTAAGTTGAAGCACTGAAAGTCAGCTTTAGACTGGTAAACTTAAATATCTGGATTTATTAGGACTATGCCAGCCTTGCTACTGTTCATTTTCTGGAAGCTTTTAAGATCAATTAGTTGAAATGTAGGCTATACATGCTGTCAAATTGAGTCCAAATGCAATTTGAATAAAATCACCCTCTGTTTAAAAAGGTATGTAAGTGGCATTAACATTCAATAACAGTTCCCCCTCTGTGGGACTAATAAAGGATTATCTCGTCTTATCTTAACATGATTCAAATTGAAATGTGTTTCTTTTTATCGCTATGAAACAAGTCGGTTGAAAAGTTTTAGAATTCAAATAGCTCCTATGGCATCTAAGAGTACAAATGGTTGTTATCGTTATGCTTAATCCGTGTTACGATTCAGAGAGGGTCCTTGGAAAATGTTCTCCCCTGCAAGGGGTCCCAAGTATACTTTGATACCTACTGCATATAATAATATAATAAGATAATATTGGCTGGTATAGATCAGTCAGGCTCTGATTAATTACAAAACTAAAGTTTCAAGAGTCCGCTAATTGATTTTCCCCGACAGAGATGAATAGAATCCACTGAAAGGTAAAGACAGTAAATTTCCAGCATGATTTGCAGGATGATTAGCTGTGATGTAAAGTATATCATTTCTATTAAAAAGGGCTTAAACAGGCATCATCACCCCTGTAGTCCTCTAGAGCCTTCATGACTGCATTCATCTGCAGACGGTCGATAATACTGGAGAAACAATCGGACTGCTTCATGTTGACTATTACAAATAGTCCGCCTTTTTTTTTTTTTTTTTTTAAAGTCAAGGACAATACATGAATGAGTTCTGAAAAACAACACAGAGAACATTGAACTCATGAGATTTTTTACACTTGACAAGTATATGCTTTCATTACTGTTTTTCAATATTTTTTTTGCCACCGTTGCGATCGATAATATCATAAATAAATGACTGACAGTTACTGTGATTTACAACAGGGAAACGTTAGAAATATGGCATCTATTAGTACAACTTCATTTACATTTATACTCGTAAAGGATAATTACAATTCATTACAACTTGGGTTTTTTTTTCACAGCTTTGGAACATCAGGTTGGAAACAAACCAGCAGTTTATCCAGATTATCTAAACCACTTTATTTAGAGGCTGGCGATGGCGGTGCTAACAGCGTTAACAGTGCAAACAATGGCGAAAGTCCTGAAGGAGCTAACAGTGTTAACCTGGGTGGGTGAGTTAACTGGAGGCTGGGTGCTACACTTCCGCGACGGCGCTGTCGGTTGGTATGGCGTTATCAGCTGTAACCGCCGTATGAGAGCAGTGCAGAGTCCGGCGCAGCGCTCACTCCACATAAAACGCACCGGAGCTACATTACATCACTTCCAGCAAACTTTATGCAGCATCATTGATCCGTTTTAAACAAATATTCTCTAGTGTAGCTCAGCAAATAACATTAAAAAACAGAATCTGTCAGCACGTTAGTGTCGTTCATTACTGAGCCTGTTTGTAACCGGTACGGACAACGCATGTATTAATGGCATAGTAATGATGTAAAGTTTTAGCAGCGTCGCTGCAGAATTAATATCAACACTGTTCCATCATAAGCTGTTGTGGATCGCCTCTCTCGTAACACACGTCAGTTGAGTAGGCGGTCCTTAATGTGGCCATATGCGGCCCTGATCACCTCCGAATGTCGTCTGAGCGATCGGATCTCCTCAATGTGTCTCGGGTGCATTCACACCTGCACTTAGAGCTATCCACTTGTACTCGGATCATCCAGGATGCATGTTAATACCAGGTCTGAACAGGGCCTCTGTGACTGACCAGCTGTGTGGAGGTGAGACAGGAGACAGCGTTTGAACTTCTCTCTCTAGCTCTCTTTTTTCATTTGTTATAAAACCATTTCTGGAACTTTTTTAATGTGAACAACCGAGTGCAACACTATGAACGTCTTCCAGGAGAGACTGTCTGAAAATAACCACATCATCACATCTCCTCCCTCCTCGATAGGCAGTTTGGGGCTGTCGGTGAGCGTCTGTCGGCCTAGTTTTTGCGGTGTGTCCCGCACCGTCGGCTCTAGTCTGCCCGCGTCGGAGGTTTTTAAGGCCGATTCATCATGTTGAAACGGGGTTGGAGCTCGTTATTGACAGATATCAATCTGATTGGCTGAATTGGCAAATCAGTGCAGAAGAAGAGAAACAGAAGTAAGGAAAGAAGAAGGCTCTTCTCATTTTTCATCTTCATCTCATCTGATCGTTCCAACACACGGATATTTTCACAACGACATGGCCATCTGGAATCTGGAATGAGTCGACAAACGCCGCTTTGTTTCATGTATGTTTCAAAACAACAGCTTGTACATCCGTCGTTGTCGGTCTTCTGGTTTCCCTTTTTGAATGACGAATACAGACTACCGCCACCTGCTGGCGTGGAGAGTTATTTCCTCTCATGCAGGCGCAGAACGTACGTGCTAACTGGCCGTCGGCTGTAGTCTTTGCGGTGTGTTCAAAGGCGACGTGAGGTGACGCAACAGTCGGCCTTCAACGCTGATAGTTCATGGTAGACATGATTGGACAACATGTCGTGCCAACTAGTTCTTTTCTAGCGTAACCCTTCTTCCTGTCTCTAACCTGTCGTTCTTATGCTTCATCTTAGATGTATTAACTTCTTTCCCGTGTTCCCAGATTTCAGTAATAATGCCGGAGAACAGTGTTATCATTACTGTTAGGAATGACGGCCAAACCCAGGAAAATAAATCCAAGTTGTAATAAAGCATAATTAACCTTTAAATTTAACATTTGGCTTTTGAAGCAGGTCATTTAACAGTACCAATGCTGATGGAGTCTTCCCTTATTCCAATGTCCTTCAGCTGGAGATTCAATCTAAGTTTTAGGGTGGCTTCCCACCAACAGTCTCTGAGGAGCAGCTTCCTGCAGCAGGTGGTAAGTCAAAGATAAAGATTGTACCATTTCCCTTTGATGGCCAACTGTCAAAAAATAAACTCTTTTACAAATAAATACAATATTTACACACACACATGATTGTTGAAAGCTTGGTACTTCAGTGTAAATTGCTTTAAATTCACTTCACCGGCTGCCTCGGCATACTGGTGTGGACAACAGCTGGCTGTCTTCCGCTCTACTGATTGTAATTATCAACCTTGTTCTGACAATTTTTTTGATTTGTTCTGTAGAAAATATGAATTGTTGCCATTTTGTAAACCTTGTTATGTACATCAATAAACACCTTTTACAGGAGGACTACCAGCTGAGGTAGCGAGGGGTGGACAGGTGAAGTGATCCAGGGCTGCTTTCTTCATTTGACCGACAATTTCGGCTCTTCAAGCCAACTTCATGGTTCCATAATGTTTCTGTACAACTACGAATTCTCCTTTTTTTTGGAACAAATTCAGTCCAGCTGTGTGTCACAGGGCTGAAGGTGATGTAGACTTTGTCCTTTTTGCTGCAGTGCTGCTCTTTAATGTTAAAAAAAAAAAAAAAAAAAAAAAAGACCTTCAAACAGGGTCACGTTTTTCATGCTCACGACTCCAATAGATCCAAGTTCACAAATTGGGATGTGCGTTGACGTTGTTGCCTACTCTCACTCCGGTATGATGTTGAAATGCAGATAAACACTGCAATAGCAGTTTCACTTTTTTTTTAACCACTTGGGGTGTCTTTTTTTTATTTTCAACTTTCCGTGTTAAAAACCTGAGCTCCATTTGAAGGCCGTATAACACTGGTCTGCAAACCGAAGATCAACATCAGTCAGCTAACACTGTTGTCCACTGATCGTTTCACCCAAACAGAAAACCCAACATGGGCCAAAACAAAAAAAAAAACGATGTGCTTGCTCACATTGTTTTTAGCAGCATAACGAATGACAGTGAACAAGGAGGCTGAGAGTCAAAACCAAAGAACCAAAGTCTTCCATTCACTGGATTATTCCACGTTAAGTCCCGGTGAAGAAGAGAGCCGGTGTGTTGGCGTTATGCAGTCACGCATCCAGTATCAAAGAGCTTCTTCTACAGTGTCAGATGCTTCTCGACTCTCCCGTTTCAGTAGATACCACCAAATTCCATTACTTAGTCTATACTTCCCAAACAAAATGGGTTTGGCACATTAATGTCCCGCTGGGTGAGGTTCGCTCTCATTCAAATGACATGAGGTTTGCTGGTATCTGTTGAAAGAATAGAGCAGGTATTTAGCACAAGGATTAGAAACGAGGAAAGCCGCTAGCTCTGTCAAAATTAAAAAAAAAAAATACACCAATTCACTTGTAGGTCTTATTTAGAGGCTACTCTGTGTTTGGTAACACTTTCTCACTCCCACACTCCGCCAAATACCGCCGCTCGATCAGTGCCCCTCGGCATCAGAGACCGTCGCATGGGGTACCCCTCTTAGACGGCGTGTTAATATACACTCATTACATGCATAGTGTTCTTTCAAAATAGAAATGTTTAAACAGGAAGTTAGGTTTAGGTAACACAACCACTTAGGGTTAGGAAATGGTCGTGGTTGATGAGAACTTCACTTCATATGTGCAAGCATATTTACCCACTCACATGTTGATAAGAGTATTAAATACTTGACAAATCTCCCTTTAAGGTACATTTTGAACAGATAAAATTTGATGTAATTTGCAATTAATCACGATTAACTATGGACAATCATTCAATTAATCGCAATTAAATATTTGAATCGATTGACAGCCCTAATCAATGCCTATAAGATAACCCATTACATATTCACTGACATGTTGCCGATAGCAACCCTTTCTTATTGCCTGAAAATGTCAATAAAAATTAAGTTGCAAAAAGCTCAATTCGGCTACAAATTCATCATTTAAGAACAGTGGAATTGTGGAAGTATTTTTGTCATAGACTGTATTAATGCATTTAAATACAAATCTAATTAATCTATTTGACACACAGTAGTTAAAACACAGGTGAAGAAAAGCGTCTACTCTTTGTTCATGTCTCCCTGTTTCTGCGGATGGTTCAAGTATTTATGGTTAGAACTCTACTGTCCATATCATATGCTGTATATTTCCATTTCTATTCATCCGTCTCTTCAGGAAAAAGAGCTGTTTCATCTGACTGAGTGTGTGTGCTGAACATACCTGAGGTCTACTGCTCCTACAAGCCTCTTCCAGGTTTTTGTGCCAGATGATCGCTGAAAACCTGGATCCTGTCTGGAACTTGTAAACATTGCCTGTGTTGTGACACAAAAATTGCTTTGTATTAATATCTGAATTGAAGTGACGGACAAAGGAGGACAAAACAGCAGGAGCTCTGTTTTGTGGCGTGAAGCTGACCTTTGTCTGGGTCGTTGAGCTGGAAGATGTTGGGTCTGGCTGGGTCATCTGGCAACACCACCATCCATCCAGTCACACACACCTTCTTACAGAAGCTGGATTTATACTGTAGCAAACACAGGGTTACAGTGGTTTACATTCACAGCAAACATGTCAATCACTCAATCATAAGAATTGGAATTTAGCACCTTTAATGATCCAGTTTCATGTTATTTAAACTTACATGTTTCCTCTCAGAGGCCCTCAGTGCTTTCGCCCCATAGAAAGTCAGTGTTGATCCAGACAGAGTGATCCAAAATCTGGTCCACGATGACAACTGCAACACAGCAAATAAATGATGGGTATGCTGAAAACTCTCCTCAGATGATTCCTCTCCAATTTGCCGACATGGTCGACCAAACAGAGATCAGCGTACCTTTGGCTTCCGTCCCTCCTTCAGCAGTGTCTTCCTTCGCAGGGGTCCTTCGATAGTCACACTGCCGGCCTCACAGCATCCGTAGCAGGAGTTGGCAGCAGAGGAGCTGAAAGGTGATGGGTAGTGGAGAAGAGACACACAGAGCTTAATAAGCAACTGATTTCTGTCCGGTAGTCAGAGTTCAAAGTGTGCAACTCAGTGTTTGACACAATATGGTGCTCTGTGAGAGAGATAGAGATAGCATGCAAGTGACCAACACCGACTTTATGGTTAGCTTTTCTTATAGATAGATGAATGAGTCAAACACGGGAGAGACACAAAGCACAGCTCCTCTGCAGTGACTGTCACAGACTGTAGCAGTGAAGTGATGTAGGTCAAAGACATCGAGGTCTGATCTGATCTAAGTCAATTGAAACCATGTTCACAATATAGCAGAAAAACAACCTTCGTCCTCGTTTATGATGTGTGTGGTTTCCTGGTGACACATGTGTGATGATGCATGTGGTAAACTGTGTCGAGCTGAATATAATTATTAAATAATGTTTATAATAAAGTCATTTCCGGTAGATTTTGAGGTAAATTTTGGGGTAATTTTGTAGTATTTCCAAAGAAATTTCAGTGGATCGGTGACCCTGTTATTCTGGATAATCAACAGAATAAGGGGTCAGTTTTGGTGAACTGACTCTTTACAGAATTAGGAGACTATTATACTACAGAATTCAGCTGCAGCTAGGAAGAGGAAAGAAAAGCCCACAGCAAAATTTAATTTCTGAAAAATAGAGTTAAAAATGACACCTGACTTCCACCAGCATGCAGTGAAGGGATGAGGTGAGATAAAAACACATTAGAGTTTAACTTCTATAACCCCATAAAGATGAGTTCATTCTTATTTAAAGTGATATCGACCTCTTACTCTCCTCCTTCACTGTACCTGTAAACATAGCTGCGGCTCCGGGGGGAGTTGCGAAGCGGGACCCTCCAGTTGGGGCCCAGCGTTGCGTACATGCGGCCCCTGTTTGTCACACATTGTCACAGTCAGTCTCGGGCTCATTGACCTTTTTGGTTAGCAGAACTGTTCAGTGTAATCTCGTGTCACCAGAAGAACCCAGAGTGTAAACTAAAGCCAATTCATACAGGATCATACTGTCCAATCACCAGCCTGTTTTGAATCTGCCACTCTTAAATATAAATGAAATATGTATTCTATGTTCTTGCTGGGACAAACATAGATATACAGTATGATTAACTTGACATAAGATGTTAGCAACATTCAAATACATTGATATTATATGTATAATGAATATGCTACCGGCACAGATACTGGTGACACAGAAGTGCATTTCTCAGACAAAATCGAAGTTTAAAAGATAAGTCTTATGATCTTAAATCATCAATAAGAAAAATTACAAATCCTCGAACAAAATCTTCAATTTGGATAAAGTGACTCAGTGTAAATGAGTCTTTTTTTATTAAGTCAACTTTCTTTAATGATTATAACTTGTCAGTTTTGTCAACATAAACAAAGTGATGACGTCTTGACGGATTCGCCAAGCAAATGCAGATACATGATATATTTTTTTGTAACGACTTAATTACTTTACTATAAAAGCATTAGAGCCAAAATAGATTATTGTGGTTAAATAAATGTAATTTATGGTGTTGTTAGATTGCTACTAGGCCGCCCCGTTAATACAGGTGCGTCCCTCTCTTTGTCTGCGTCAAGTGGGAGAGCAACTGTGAAAATATTGTTTTTGAAATGCTAAACGCCAACAAATATGGATTGAAGCAGAATATTTCATTAGATTTTGTTACTAAGTAGCAAATAATATATCTTTGTAAATAGTTTTATACACAGACTGTTGTATAAATTATCCAGTAAGTGCGTTATGATTTGAATTATACATGAACAAATCCAACCTCAGAGCAGACAAATCCTGGCGCACCCCCAGACTCCAGGTCGGGAACCACTACACTAGAGCACCAAGGCTCGATTAATCTGCAGCTTAAAATAATCCCTAACAAATGCACTATTTCCTCCTGTTTGTTTGATTAAAAACTACAGTGAGCAGCTGTTTTAGAAAATTACTAAGACTTAAATAAAAACTAAACTGTATTTTGTGAGATGTTTTGGAAGATTTACATCTTCAGTAGGAACCAATGGGCTCAGATTTGAGTAGAGAAGTCAGAAAGTATTGAGACATGCACTAACTCACTGTTGGTTTCGTCTTTTCATGTGATTAATTGACAAAAATGTTGAATATTGTCTGCCTTATTATTCAACAGAAGCTGACTGTATAGGCTTATGATCACTTTGAGGTGGCGACGTGTTTTTAATGGGATAAAAGTGTGGGGAAGCATTTTTTTGTCCTCAGCTTGTTATCTAAATAGTTAAATAAATCACTTTAATTCTGGGTAAACATACTTTATTTGTCATTTCAAAGTGATTAAAACATAAAAGGGTTAAATATGTGATGATTGGTTCTCACCTCTCCATTCCAGGTGACAGCTCCTCCCCAAAAGAGCTTTCACTGCTGCCTATCAGGAGAAAACACAGGAGTTTAAGAGGAAAGTTAATCAGGCATTTGTAAATATTATAAGCAATGTGGAAGAAATACTTCACACAGGTTCCAAATTGAAGAAAATACTATTTTCTTAAGCTTCAGTGGTTCATCTGCACATACCTAATGACAGGCCATTGGACACGGACGTACTGTGTGGATCATTTCTGACTGGACTCTGAGACTCTAAGAAGCTGTCGTCCAGCAGGTGTCGTGCTTTCTCTATGGGAAACGTGGCGCTCCTGCTCTCCGACATGCCATACTGACACATCATGCTGTGGACACAACAACAAGGGAAACGTACAGATGGCCGGTGTTAAAGATGTCACAATGCGGTTCATACTCGTGGGGAATTTTTCAATATAAAGTTCAGTTTAGGTTTTTCCAACCTGAGCTTGGTTTGCCTTGTATCGTATTGCTGCTCTGCATGTCTGCATGTGTCAAAAATGGTCAGAATCAGTATTGCTTAGCTGGGTTGTGTTGCTTTGTGTTGCTTGCATGGCTACATGTGACCAATAGTGGATACTGCTGCTGTATTATTGTACTAACACTTTGCTTTTTCCTCTTACAGCGTTACCATCAATCGTTATTGTGTTACAGTGTGGTTTAAAAATTTAGAAATGTAGGTGTTATTTTCTGCAGTTATCAGTAACAAACTCATTCTAAGTCTGGATTTAATAAATGAAATTTTGGTAGCACTTAATTTTACAGGTCCGCAAATATCATGGTAATTAGGTGATAATTAACCCAATATTTACCTCAAATATTACTTTGTTTCGCTTTCTTGACTTTGGACATTTATTATTATTATTTTATATGTATATATAAGCATTATTTAATAATTATATTCCGCTATTTCCAAATAAGCAGTAATAAATAGCTGGTAATTTATTTAATACATTTCTAGGAAAAGAATACAAAGTTAATTGATATGCTTTATTTCCATGTCTGCTGATAAATAGATAATAATTAGCAAATATTTTAACTATTATATGCTATTTTAGCATATAATTATTAAATAATGTTTATAATAAAGTAATTTTCGATACATTTTGAGGTAAATATTGGGGTAATTTAGCAGTAAATCCAAAGAAATTTCAAATAGTTTACTTGCTAATTATCACCCAATTACCATGAAATTTGCAGACCTGTAAAATGAAGTGTTCCCAAAATTTCCATACAGAAAGTTTATGAGGAAAACACAAGTTTACCAGTGTTGCTGTAGTTGTTCACGGCTGCCACTAGATGTTCCACCTCTTATTTAACACATTTAAAGTTAGACTTTAAACTGGATGTCATTTGTTTGTATGAATCACATCCTGTCATACTCACTTGTTTCCCAGGCTATGGCTCTTCCTGTGGTGAGAGGGAGGAGGGGTGGGGATATGAACCCCGACGGAGGCGTCGGGGCAGGTGGGCCGTCGGTTATACCTCCGAGAGTCAGATACCTCGGACAGACCTGGAACACAGAAAACAAGTCATCACTGCTACAACACTGTCAGCTTGTATGTGTAATTACATCAGAGATGAGGTTTTAGTATTATTGATTATAGTGTTGACTAAAACACACTTACAGAAACATCTCTAGATTTTGACAAGGTGGCAGGTAAAGGTTTGTCTTTAGTGTCGAGGGTGTAATTGTTAGAGGCAGATAAAGATAAACACACATGTTGTTGTACTTAAAGGAATACGTCACCCGCAAAATGATCATTTGTGTATCACCTTATCTTGTTATCTTGAATTCTTGAAGAAAACTTTGTTTTTGTGACGGAGGTGCGCTACTCGTTCGGACTTAAAACGCACCTGCGCAAGCATGAGATGGTAATAGAGGACGTACTTTAAATAGTACGGTTTTAGCGAAGATGCATGTTTTTGGTTAAGTAGCGAGCATACCACTGGATACATGAGACTTTATTATTATTAGGATTAAACTGCAGGAGTTGTGTGATGTTGGAATTTAAATAAAAAAGGAGTAACCTACAGTACAGGCTACCACAAAGTTTATATGATAAATAATAATGAGTTATTTTTTGAGTTATGGTGAAGGAGTAGAACCATTACATGTATATTTCTTCCCATGTATGTTGATTATTTGTTTTCTATATGTTTACTGTTCATTTTATTGCTTTGTTTTTCACTTAAATAAATAGAAATAAAGTGAAATGGTTGTTATTGTCCACTCATATTTTCCAATAAGTATATGACTGCATGAAAATATTATGCAAGATAAGCATATTGTTTGTTTTCATGATCGCTTTAAAAGTTGCCGCCGCAAGCGATTGTGGGGCGGCATTATCTCCTGTCCTTTGGTAAAGGATGCTCCAGTGTATCCTGAGCTAAAGCAGATAGGAAAGGAAGCATTGAAGCACATTTCCTTAGCATTTAGAGAATTCAAACAGCTCTTATCTTGGCTGCTGCTGTAGATACTTCGGGTCATTTCACTCCATTAGGAACCTCCCTAAGTATATCAACTCTTCTTTTAAAAAATGCTTTCCATCAGCACGAGATGGAGCCAGTGAGGCAAAGAATAAAAATAAACATGATTTACATCAGGAACCAAAGCCTTCATCAAGTGTGGGAACTCCATCTACATGTTTCTCTGTAAAGCGATTGTGTGAATGTGTAATAGGTCTGCTCACATCGTCCTATCATCAGCGCAGCCACAGCTCTGCCTTCTATAGGACTACTGTTGGATTGGTGCATTATGTGGCAGTGGAACATCTGAGTCACTCTCCGTTCCCTCTCACTGGAAACCCACTGGGGCCATTTAACCAGCTAGACGTGACCAATTTGGACCGAGCAGGGCAGTCTATGTTCATGCTCAGCTTGGAACACTTCTGACTTGTATGAAGTGATGTCGCGGTGTTAAGTGCTACGAGCCTTATGTAGAGTAGGAACACTGCAGAGGACATACACACAGCTGGATGTGATTGTCGCTGTTGAGTGTTTGTTGGTGGGGAAGCTGATATATTCCCACTGATAATATACTACGGAATTTGTTCAAATCAGACTCTCTCCTACAACAAGAGGAAAATGTTGACTCATCTGCAATTTTGTAATCAAGAAACATATGTGGTAAAGTTCGAAGTGGAGAGTTCCATGTAAAGTGGCAGGATAATGTGATCCCTCTGGGGGAGAGGCTGCCTTAATATGCCTTAATTACTCTGCTATTAACTCGTAAAGACACGTGCTGGTTTGGGGTCGCTGCAGCGTGATTTCTGCACACTCAGCAGAATAACACCCTATTCTGAGTACTCACTTAAAGTATACAAACATGACTCTCCATTTCCACACACAAATTCACCCTTAACCCATTTAGCTAAAACTTTTAACATTTTAAGTTTACAAACTTTATAATGTCACTGTTTTAAAAGCTGTACTATATTTTAATTATTCATCATATTTAGTTTTGCAAATAAAATCTGCAAGAGCTGTTAACAATTTACAATCATTTCTGGCAAAAACACATGATGGAATCTAAATTCGTGACACTGAAATTGGGAGAGTGAGGTCGGCAACATTTCTGGGGATTTTTACGAGGTGAAAAAAACATTCTGTGGTGAAGGTGTAAAAAAATGTTGAGCTAAAGGTTGTTTAACCCGTTAAAACTCTGCTGCTATTCTGCCTTTCCGAGGTTGTACCGGGTTTTTAGAGTGAAGAAACGTATCATGTTGTGATGGTATCATAAGAAACTAAGGAAAAATATAAGGAATCCATTGTTACCAACAATGTCATGCTAGATTGTCGGGAAGGACGCTAAATAACGCTACGAAGCTGCGCTAAATTTTGTTGAGGAAAAACTACGGTGGACATAAATTGAAGTTAGAAAAGTCCAGCACACAGATTTTGAGAGCAATCTCAAACGTTTTCATGTCAAGGACCTCCAAAATCCACGTCCAATAGACCCCAGACCATGGATATATAAGAGGTTGTGTCCTGTGTGTTTGCCCTGCGTGTTAGTAAATAGCCTACAACTACATTAAATTCTGTTTATGTCATGCTACTAGCACTACTAGCTACTGGCCGATAGTCGGTTGTTTTGGAACGGAGACGTTAATACATCCACCACGGTACAGGCTTACAGCATACAGCCCACGGGTGTATTATAAGATGATAAAAGTGATGAATTACAGCCAATATATCCATTATTACAGCCGCATACAGCTAGCAGGAAGCTGGCAGAACCAGATATGTCATATGAGCGTGCAGGGCGGTGCAGTCCCGTGGGTGTGACGCACGTTCATTATGCCGAGGGAAATCACTCTGGATTCAGCTTTTAGTTCATTTTACAACTTTTATGACATAATGATTTAAATGAGGGCTAATTAAAGGTTCATACTGGGAAGTTGATTTGCCTAAAATACATCCATGGCCACAGACTCATTGGCGTTTTCAGTCCAAAATGACGCAACGCTATCTAGTGGCCATTGTCAAAAAAACACCAGTTTCGTCTCTTTGCTTCTATACTCTTTGCTAAAACGGAGCGTTTCAGATAAGGCTGAATACAGGTATATTCAGACAGACAGTATAAGAAAAAGAAATGTATTCTCTCCACACGGTGATGTGTGAACCGGGTGAATGCATCCTGTCACGTGGGATTTCTCTTGTTTTTGTCCAATCTGCTCCACCATGTCATCTAACACTCACTGGAGAGAGTGAGTAAACCACATTCTTCTGTGACGTGCATGACACTTGTTTATTGTGAATGAGCCAGTGGACACAGCCAGAGCGGCCTTTTTCTGCCATGTTATATAACTCCGAATGATCATCTGACCAGCATGAGGAGGAAAAAGCTGCACTTGTTATGCGCTGATGAGACACTCACACACCATATCACTCAAGTCAGAACAACTATATGTCAGCCTCCAAGTTCTAGAGACTGAACAGTGAATAAAAAGGGAATAACTGCACATTTCTCATCTGTTATGTTTTTTTTTTACATTTACTGTGTACAAGGCACAGGTGCAATGATGGAAAGTAGCTAAGTACATGTACTAAACTGCTGTATTTCAGTACGAAATGAGGCACTTGAACAGTGTGCAACATTTGTTTTCCACTTTATACTTTTTCTCCGCTACATTTCAAAGGCAAACATTACATCAGCTTATAAAATATAATGCTTGGCAGGCCTTCCGATATTTCGACAAGCTATTTTCTGCACAGTTGCATCTATTGTTACGGTTAAACTTTCTTTGGACTACTTTTAGACTAAGGTTAATTAGTACTTACTACCCTCATACCATCGACTTTATGGCCAAACTTGTGCAATAGCTACTTGGCCTGGAGGACAATCCCATATTTGATAATGCGCAAAACCGAAAGATGGTAAACTACCTCATCCATTTATGGTCAGAGTTCACTATTTTTCAGGTCTGAAACCAGATTCTGCAACAAGCCTGATAATCTCAAACTAATTTATCATAACAGGAAACTTTTATTACAAGAGAGGCTGTATATCTTTATAAGAACAAAAATATATTGTAATGACAGAAACCAAACGTTCTCCCTGAGGCCAAACTTTTCCATGTAATAGCTCAGACATACGTTTCCTTCCTAAATGATTCACTGATGTCCTGTTTATTATTATAGTGACTGCAGCACATTACACTCTTGGCACAGAAACACACTTTTGTGATTAACATGCACTGAAATCGAAACCTTTCCCTCCTTTACTGCACAGTTCTAACTTGCACTATTTTACGTCTTAAATTCTCATTTTGTTTTTGTGATTTTCTTATATACATATTTAATTAGCATCGTTGGAGGGAGCTTGAGACCAAAGAGTTTAATTGACAACAGATGTGCATTTGATGATAAGTAACTTGAAACAATCTCCTCCAGTTAGTCCAGCGACACGCACCTAATGACTCCGTCACTCTACAAAGATGAACACCACCACATTGTCTGAAATGTAATCATATGAAATTGTGTGTTAAGAGGTGGAGCGAGATAGAGAATAGCAGTTACTAATGTGGCTGGCCGGCCCGCGAGACATGAGTCCATGGAAAAAAGATCAATGTGTTTATTCCCTGAGGACACTGCTGTGGAACGGCTGACATATACTGCTGCTGTTAGCTGCGTCGTTAACTTCCTCTACAGGACGTTAAGTTCAAGTAAAGAATTCACTAACCTAACCGGCTATGGATTTGTTCATTTATCTAAAAATAATGCGGATTATAAATTACATTCTATTGTGAAGGCACAACATGTCAAACGTCTAAAACAAAAAGATTTGGTCACACTTCATTTTACATATGTCATGTCAAGTAGGTGATAATTAGCATGTAGTAACAGGTTTGAAATTTCTTTGAAATTACCCCTCAATTTATCAAAAATCTATAAATACGCTTTATTGTTAGGCTATTATTAGGTATATTGTTGCTTTTGAAATGACATAGTTGATGCTTTGGTTGGGGCTGGTTGCTATGATACATAATATCCGCAGAAGTAAAAATGTCGGTGCAAGTTAGAGTACTTGCTCTGAATGAAGGGAAGGCTGAAGACGTAGGGAGAGAGGTTGTTCCCACCAGTTTATGTGCAATCTGCCTTTAAAAAAATATTATTTAAAGGCAGGGTTGACGATGTTCTCCAGTATACACTATTTGTTATATTGGTTGAAATAGTCTTTACACCCCGACAGCGATCCATCACTGATGAGCTCTGAAAAAGGACGTAAAAGAGCCGTCATCTGTAGCTGCTGTAATCCTGTACAAACGTCTACCAATCACTGCCTCGAGGTCCGCTTGGAAAGAACCAATCAGATGCCTCCCTGCTCGTACTCTACCCTTGTGTGCACCAGCCTGAACTCAAAGCACGTCGCCGCCGCAAGATTACTGGAAAATGGAGGAGAAAACGCAGCCAAAAGTAGCACTGCCGCGGTTACTTGTCATGAAGTAGCGTTGTTGAGTTGAGGTCCTCTCTCCGCTCTGTGTCTGTGACGTAGTTACGATGCGGCGGTGCTGGTGCATGTGTGTGTGGGGGGCATTGCCTTAGAAGGAGCCCCGAGGGGAGGGCGGGGTTTAGACGGAGCTCCTGAGGCGATGCTACTTTCAAATTTTGCTAGCTTTCCAACATCGTCGACCCTATCTTTAAGGTACATTTCGAACAGATAAAAAATGTGCGATTAATCCCGATTAATTATGTAAAATCATGCGATTAATCAAGATAAATATTTTAATCCATTGACTGCCCTAGTATGTAACGATGGATGTGAAATATGTGAAAGTCGTTGTCGAACAGTATTAGACACGACGATAGGCAGAAGAATTACTATGTCAACATTGTGCAGACATCTAAAGTCCTTGGAAGTGTTCAGGCACTCTGAAGTGGCTCTGTTTACTCAGGAGCAGCTAAATCACTACAGGATGCTTCATGGATACAAAGCCAAACATCTGAAATGCATCCAAGCTATCAAAATCCAATCCGGCCCCTTTCGTGTTGAAGGGTCCGCCATAAGTGCTATCCCAAACCAGATAGCGAGGAGTGGAAGTGGGTTATCAAACCCTCCAACAGCAAGTTTACATTGATGCTGACTTAACCAGCTTCCCTTACTGACCACTTGAGAATCTGTGTATTTTACGGGTGTCAGAACTCCGAGTCACTCAGTGGTGCGTCCAAATAATTGTTCACATTCTCACATCTAATTTCCTCACGCATTTGCAGCGAAATGCAGGCAGTCAGCCCAGGTGTCGTACAGAAGAGGAGCGCTGCAACACCAGCAGGCTGAGGTGGATAAAACCCAGCAGATCGGCTTTATTTCATCCAATAACAACCATTAAAATATACCTGGATCGGCCCCAATATGATCGGATAAGCTCAGCTCCTTACTGTCATTATTAAATATTAATTTTCTTCTCAATAAAAACACAAGTGAATAAAAAGGAACACTAAATCTTCCAGCTGGAGGAAGCAGCTCGGGGGTTTGCCATTTTTAATAGATAAATGACAAATCAAAGTTATTACTCAAACAATAAAGCAATTATCTAAATTGTTATGATTTCAACTAATCTGTCAACTAATCTTCTAATGATTCCAGCATGAATACAATCATCTCACAGGGTGTGAATTACAGCCGCGCCGCGCCGCGCCGTGCCGCGCCGTCTTTGATGTGGTGGCTCTGGGTTCATCCCTCTTCGTTACCCTGACCGACATCCAGCTCTTGGCTCTTGTTCCCGCTGCATTACATCACCGCAGCCCGCTCCAAATGAACCCCTCGAAACCCCCCGGCAAAACACAAGAAAGGAAAATAAAGGAAGTGGACTGGCCCTCTGCAACATGTCCTCATGGAACTTTTCACTCAGCTCCCACCGCGCTGGAACTGTCCGCACACATTTTACAGATGCAGCTGCCTCGCTGTGTGTTCACTGCAGACTCCTCACCTCCGCGATGACTCCAGAGAGCACAGAGAGGTGAGGGGGGATGGAGGATAAGCAGGAAATGATGGAGATGACACTGACAGACCAGTTTGGTTGTTTGTGTAATCCGCAGCCAGCTGGCTCTCTGCAATTTTCTTTTCCAACCCAATCAAAACATAATCAATCAAGTGTCAATACAGAGACACGCTGTATCCAACTTAACCTGCAGAAAGCTGTCGGTGATCATTCATCACTCAGCTTCGATCTAAACACTTCACAACATGTATGTTATTTATCAAACAGCTTCTATTCTTTCTGCTCATTAAGGGAAACGCAGACACATTATTAACCCTCTGAGACCCACAATAGACCTGTTATTGTCTTTTTTAGGGGGGTACAGGGGGTCTCTAGGGGAGATAGCAGGTCAACAGCAGATGTCACATAGAAGTGGTGTACATCATCTGAAAGCTGGGAATTTAAAGAGTAATTTGAGATGTAGCTCAGCACTGTGTGTCAAGTTGTTCTGGCCATAAATCAGAAATAAACATGAATGAATTAAAAATAAATAGTGAGAGTGTATAAATGGTAAATTGTCTTGCATTTATATAGCGCAAGTCCATTTTTACTTGCACTAAATAAATGCATTTTTTGGGTTGATACCATTTGTTACACAGATTTGGTGCTAAATTTAACCATTTTTACCACTAGAGAATTGATAAAAATGATCAATAATCCCTCAAAAATACCACATTAAGACACCAAGACCTTGAGGAACACCATAGAGAAAAAGCCATGCTGTGATTCGGTCTCAAAGAATGTTGATATTTAGAGATTTATATATATGTATATAGAGATATATACTGTATATTCTCTCCTCCTCTAGCTCTAATGAGAAGAAGATGAACAAAATGTATCATATAGTGATTTAAATAATGAAAACTGTGGTTGGTTTGCCTCCTCTACCTAAATTATTGTCTCATCTTCTGTTACGTGCTACGATTCATGAGTAATTATAATTATATGATTATGTAAAATTACATACGTTTTACTGTCCCTGCTTTTTCAATGATATTGGTGTAATAGTGTCTGGAAACATTTTGTAGTTCTGACTTATAAGAAGACGTCATAAAATGTAATTTAATCTAATAACCCAAATGCAGAACTAAATTAGTATTTAAATTAAACTGGACCGCTGGATGACGATTGCATCAGTGTAGCTCTACCATGTGTGTGCGTCTCACCTGCCAGGTCTTCTTTAGATGAAGCGATGCGAGGGGAGCTGTTGCCAGGTTCAATCTTCAGAGAAAGCCTGCAACACAAACAGTTTAGCTAATAGTCACTAGTGTTCACACAGGAATACATCGCACACACACACTCACAGCTGTGGTATCGACTCCAGCAGTTTAATTACAGAGTTAATCATTCAGAAAATGATGCAGAAAAGTATGAGTATAAACACAGTCAATTACAGAGCTTTTTTATCATGGCTTCAATTTATTTACCCAAGATAATTAAAGAAAAATCAGAACCAGCCTACATCATGACTCACTGGGCATTACTCAACTGAGCAATGAGACTTCTGTTGATGTAAACGGTGGGTTGAGAAAAAGGAATATATGGCTCAGTCACTTGAATCTATAAGATACACAGTTATGAAGTGAGTTTGTGTTACGACTGTAAATCCTTAAATCCTTGTTTCAAACCAGTCAAGACAGTACGGCTGCCAGTCGGAATTTAACGCAAGTTAATATCTGTTATTCAGTTAAAGCTGCAGTAGGCAGTATATGTTTGGCATCATTGAACAAAAATACCATAATAACCTTTCAGCATATTGTAATTAAAGTGTTCTGAGAGAAAACTAGACTTCTGCACCTCCTCTTGGCTCTGTTTTCAGGCTTTAAATCTAGCCCGTGACGGAAGACTTTGACCAATTACAGGTCATTTCATTGAGTGAGCGTTCCTATTGGCTGTGCTCCGGTCATGTGACCGGAACTTGGCGTTCCTTCAACTGATTTTACAATTGCGGCCGCGTCACAAACGTTCTCATTTTACAGCTAAGCCGTGCACTACAAGATGATTCTGAAAACATTTGAGGAGAGAAATAGGCATTAACGTAACATAATATTAATTCATATTTGATCAGCGCTGCCTAGTTTGACCGTTTGGTCGGAGTTCGTGAGTGATTGACAGCCGGCTCTCATAGACGGCAGCTGGACAGCAGACCTCAAGTCAACTCTTACTGCTTGCTTTCCTCTGGTCTGTGAAATCTTGCAGATGCTGTTAGGAGCACCGGAGGACACAGAGGCACATGATTTTTTTTCAGGTTACCTGTTTCATGTAGTACTGTCACAATATAGCGACCGTTTTTTTAAATCATATTTGCTCCAATCTCGCCTACTTCAGCTTTAATGCGCACATTTGTTTTGTTTTTTTTGGTCACCAAGAGTTGAAAAACGTTCAACTTTGGATAAAACGCTGCGCTCATCACTGTCACTTTGTACCCAGCCATCCAATCACAATGGAGGAAGGGCGGGACAAATGTCACAAAGACCAACTATCACATCCTACATGTAGGCTACAAGTGCTGAAAAACAACAACAATTGAGGAGAAATGAATGCACATCCGTCCTCTCTCCCTACGGCTTCAACCTTTCCTTCAGTCATTTTTACTTCTGCGGATATTATGTATCATAGCAACCAGCTGCAACCAAAGCATCAACTTTGTCATTTAAAAAGCAACAATAGACCTAATAATAGCCTAACAATAAAGTGTATTTATAAAGCAGTAAAATCAGGATAAATTAAGTAATTTGCAAAAAAAAAATAAAAAATAAAAAAAGGCAATAAAGCTGCATATCAAGCTGTTGAGCCAATCATTATCACCGCAGGGGAAATTCCTTCACCGTGACAGCTCTAATCATCAGAGCCAAGCTGACCTGCTGGTGTCAGGAAGAGAGATTCTTCCATCCTCACTGTCTGCACATGCTCTGTTTGCATATGGTGAATGGGATTCTGTCGCTCGTCACCACACATGGAAAGTATTTATTGAAACACCGTGGGTGGAAGGAACTGTGGCTAAAATAGTCATTAATTAGCGAGAGTGGGTTTTGGTTGTGTTTATGAAATGTCTGTTTGAAGAGCCGGGGAGTACCACGCGAACTTCAAACACAATCCGTCATGTGTAATGTCCACATTACATCATACAATCAGCTCGGTCTCATCTGTTTTCACTCGTCACTACATTAATGCTCTGTGACCATCTCACCATCGCTGCACGATACTCACATTTGATTAATTTACCGACTATAACCTGACTAATGTTAGAAACTTTCACTGTCTACATGCATTTCTAATTAAACTGCATGTGGACAAGTGAGTTGTTGTCGCTGTGGACTAGACAAAATATAGTTCTGCTTCTCAGTTTACATTTGAATTAACATCATAACATTCATCAACAACCTTTGTTCCATTAACTTTTGTTCAATTTTCTTTAGTTTAATAAAGACGCCTTCAAGCTGTGAGGTGTAACCCCCCCTGGAGAGGGTTGTGGGGGTGTTCCTATTCATAAAGGCCAGTATTTTCCATTTCATCACGCCTAACAATGGAAAATGGTGCAACACATCATCATTTACTGCTTTTCACTGGTGCCTCCATCATGTTGGAGGTAGCCAGCTGACCCCAGAGTGACTTTTGATTTAACACTTTATTGACTGACAGAGCTGACGACAAACTCCGGGGACTCGTCTACACACGTTCTGTGGAAAAAGCTCCTCTCATATTTCAACTTAAATTCAAAACGCTCGAGTCTGGAAAGTGTATTTCCTCTCTGACTGATCTGAGTGTGTGCAGGTTAAAAGGTGTTCTCTGAATGGCTCCGGTCATCCTACAGCTGTTTTGTCTTTCTCCACGTTGTACATTTTTAGACTGCGAGGCGAGTTCGTCTCAGGAGGAGGACAATGCCGAGTTCACACTACACGACCTTAGCCCTGATTTTCTGCTCCCTGACAGTGTTTTGGAGCTCCCCCGACAAAAGCCCCAGATCAGAGGCAAATCGGCGTTGGCTCACCGCTCGCACATCGGTGCTCGAGCGTCATGTGTGAGCTGCACAAAGACGCTCGTCGATGCCTCGCAGACACAGTCCAGATATCTAGCATGCTAAATATCTGGACCTGTCGGGGGACTCAGGCCACCAGCTACAGCCAATGAGAGCGCAAGACACAGGACGGGACAGAGAGACTGAGTAAACTGCTTATAATGGGACAGAGAGGGTGAGTGGACTGGTTATAGTGGGACAGAGAGGCTGAGTGGACTGGTTATAGTGGGACAGAGAGGCTGAGTGGACTGGTTGTAGTGGGACAGAGAGGGTGAGTGGACTGGTTGTAGTGGGACAGAGAGGCTGAGTGGACTGGTTATAGTGGGACAGAGAGGCTGAGTGGACTGGTTGTAGTGGGACAGAGAGGCTGAGTGGACTGGTTGTAGTGGGACAGAGAGGCTGAGTGGACTGGTTGTAGTGGGACAGAGAGGCCGGTAATAGAACAAGTGTAAAAGAGTCATAAAGTTAGCACTAGCCACCATAAACTCCTCGTCATATAAGCCTGAGTGAGGTTGTTACAGTAAAACCGGAGTGCACTGAAGTGAGTAAAGGTTTAAAGTGTGATTTATTGCTCATAAATTCAACTTTCAATTTGAGGGAGCAAGAATATGTCATTTCTTCTTTCAAAGGTCGCTTAAAGTCTGCAAATACAGACCCAGGCTTTCAGTAATTTCAGTGTTACATTTCTTATCCAGATGAAAATCTCTAAATTACGACTCATTAATAAATACTTTATGTCCCTCAAGAAACTGCAGTCTGACAAAGGTGAGACTAAGAAATAAATAAGAGTATAACCAGAGCCTCGTAATGACGTCCCACCCCGAACGCCAAGCGCTAAATCCAAACTGTCACGAGCTGCGGCGGACAGCCAGAGCCATTCCTGAGCAAGAGGATCGGAGACGCTGCCTGAGAAAGTCATCAGCGGATGCTGCTGGATGAATGAGCTCCCCGTGGAGACAGATGAAACCAGCTGCCTGCCGTTTTACATCCTGCTTCCTGCGCATTGACCCCCGTCAATTTCACGCCCGCCACGTTTCCATGTGCTGGAGAAAAGCTTGACCAAAGTGGACAGACTTTTCAGTGAATGTTCTTGGTAATCTGGCCCATAAGTGTGCACAATAAAGAGTTTATCCCCCCGGGGAGGTGAACGTCCACACACACTGCAGGACTGTAAAATGTGTTTCTAGCGCCATGGCAGTGCCGCTCACTGAGATTAAACTTACTTGAAGTTGTCATCCTCTACAAACTTCTGGAGTTCCTCTATGTAGCGAACTGACAGCAGATACTTCTGGACATGTGGCAGGGTCACCAAGTAATCTGAAGAAAAAAAAAAAAGGTTGGAAGAAGTCACTCTAGGTGAAACACTCAATCTGACAGTCCACACATTTTGACTAAAGGAAACACAATAATAAGAAACAAAATAAGAATGTATGCACAGACAGTGATGATAGCTTTGAATGTGCACAAAAATGAAATACAGGACTTTGGTAGTGAATACAAATGACAGCAAGTACAAACAGGAGAGTTAAACACCCAAATCTATCTGCTTTGTTTCTATGTTCAGCATAGTGGGAGTATAACGCAACGTTTTGGCTGTGGCTGTGGGATACTCCCCAAAGCTTTGGGAATAGTTAAATAAGTGAACTTTGAGTTGAGAATGTTTTATCGCATTCTTTTAATGTTTCATATTTTGTTCTAGAAATAGCAAATTAAATATAATTAGTATAACAATAATTATATCAAATACCACTAGCATGCAGGTAATATATATCGTTTCTACTGGATACTTGTTTCTTACCATAGCTACATGACACCTGCAGGTCAGAGATGACCCTCAGGAGGTTGTTCATCTGATTGGTCCGCTGCTCCGTCTCTATGATGCTGTCTGATGCAGGATAGGCTGAGTCGATGTAGATCATGTCCAACAGGTAGATCCCTGGAGGAGACAACACAAGACAAGACAAGACAACCACTAAGTGAATCCCAGCACTGACACTAGCTTTGCTTTGATCAAATGCCAACTTATGGAACAAAGCAAATCAAAACGCACCCTTTCATTTCAATGAAAGAATATCTGGCTTTAAGAGATCCTTCATGACCAAGGACGGTGTTGCTCCTTTGTAAGAAAAACGATGTGCTCTACAATATTACATTTTCAATCTGCCTGTTAGACTAGAAGATAACTTGCGAGCAGAGCTGACATTTTGCTCTAAAGGAAGTCAAGGTCATCCCCATTCTCTGGGCACCATGAATACACAGAAAATGTGATGCAAATTTAATTGGGACTTCTGGGATAAAAATAAGCTACAATACATTTTATTGATCAGTAATTTATAAATTTTTTATATATTAAAGGGACCATTTGTAACTTTCAGAAATGCTTCTTAACAGCGACACCTGTGGCCGTGAAATCAACGAAAGTCAGCGTCGGGCTCGCGCTTGCTCGCTCTAAATATACCTGAACGAGCATCGCTCAAAGCAGTGAGGCGACACACGTCAGCTAAAACCTCAATATCACTCTATATTTCAGCTGCTTGGCAGTAATGTTAGCTGACCAGACGAAGGTCTCTCCATGAACATGATTTAGATCTGATCTTAGTGTTGGGTTTTCCTGCCTCAGCGCAGGCTGATGCAGCGGGGCTCTGCAGCGTGTCTTCCTGCTCTCTCTGCCCGCAGCCGCAGAGAGCAGGGAGACACCAGCACCCGGTCGGTAACGAGACAACAACGTAACTCGTTGCAGAGCGCCGTCACAAGACACGGGAAACCTCTGTTGGTCTGGAGGAGCTGCAGCATTTATATCTGCCCAAACATCCACTGTACATTCACTAGATATTCTCAGAGCTAAACTAACTCTTCTGCAGTGTGGAGTGAGCGCGCGGTCACTTCTAGAGGTGGAGCGAGCTGAGTGAGAACTGTCTGAGTGAAGGCAGGCAGGCAGAGGAGGAGAGGCAGCGGTCACACGTGAACGCGCATATGCGAGCGCGCATGTGTGGCGACCCGCTACATTTATACGCTTAAAAAGTTACAAACAGTCCCTTTAATGTACATATGTAATGCATTTTTATTTCTTTGGATTTGGATACTAACTTTGAGATTTTTGGTGGATATGGATATGCCAAGGAATGTCTCTACGGAGCCACATGCATTGTTATTGAAGTCGAACGGTTGCGTTGAACGGTTGCATGTCTGATTTCTGGCATCTATTACCAAGGACAGCAGGAAAAACCGCAGAGCACATCCAATGTGTCAAAAAATAACCTGGAAAACATCTGTTGAGTCACCAACTTTCCTACAATTCGTCTTAATTACTCTGTACTAAATGTTGCTAAATACCAGACTGGAAACTCACCCTGAGCCTCACCCCTGTATGCTGTGTTTGATGTAGAAAAAGTACATATATGCACACGGCAGACAGATGGATAGACATACAGATGTTGTTTCCAAATCATTTTGTAAAATCTCAAACACATTACCGTTTAAACCAGGAATGTGTCCGTTGTTTAACAAGCAATTCAGTTCAGATGGTCAAACAGCTGAGACAGGTTTTACAAACAACCACAAATTAAACAACACTAATAATTCTGCACCGACCGTAATAACAGATGACGTTGCTGCGGGCAAAATCTCAACATCTAACAGCTTTCCAAACTAAATAAATATCCAGTGTTGCTCCAGAACTCTACTCATACTGGGGTGACAAACGGCATTATTCTTTCTGTTAAGGTTAGCAGCTGCACGGAGCCGGGTGGACCGCCACATTCAATGGCAGGGGATAGAACTTTGAGTTAATAGGCTTTCATTAAAAGGAACAGTGTGCGACATTTTGGAGGATCTATTGACAGAAATTAAATATAATATTAATAAGTATGTTTTCTTTAGTGTATAATCACATGAAAATAAGAATCATTGTGTTTTTGTTAGCTTAGAATGAGCTGTTTATATCGACACAAGGAGCTTTTCCTCTTCACGGAGCCGGCCGTCATGCATGTCTTGAAGAGCTGCAGCATTTATTTCTGCACAAACTGCAACTTCCACTGAACATTCACTTGATATTCTCAAAACTAAACTAACTGTCTTCCTCTCCACTTGCTCACTTATTCGCTTACAACATCACACACATTTTGCCGCCGCCACTCTTTCTCTCTTGCTTCACCACTCACTTCCCACGTACTAGTGATGTTAATAACTAAGCATTTAACCGTTAACCGACATTAAGCCCAAGGCAGTCAATCTGCCAGAGATGCAGTCAGTGTAAATGGGATTAAAAATGGGATTACAATTTGTCCTGTAATTGCCTTATTGTGCTTTATCGTTTATAATTAATGATTTTTTTCATGCTATTTGAGTTTTATACGTGAATATGTATGCATATATGTGTATATGAAGTGTGTTTGCATTTATGTGTGATTTATTTGTCATGTTCTAACTACAAATAAATAAAATCAATAAATAATGAAATAAAATAAAAGATCCTCTGTCACATCAGCGATGAAAACCCCTGACTGTCTGATTTCTGCTGTTAAATGTTTGACTGGCTGGTTAATTACAAAGCTCTTCAACTTTTAACAGTGAGGTTTTGCCCACACTTTATATCCGTACCCGCACAATGCTAGAAGCTTTGTTCACAAGGAACAAATCCTCCCTCTGATGTTGACGACATCAATTTGAGGTCACACAAAAACGGCATCTTTCCTTGAATCCTAAACAAAAAAATTGTAAAACCCGAGGTAGGCGGATAACTGCTAGTTATGGTTTCCTATTGACGTTTACAACAATTTATAATACATGATGATGATGTTATATAAGACTGGTTAAGTGTTGTTCATGGTGTGCCGGGAAAGCCCACCACCACTGTGCAAGTTGACAAAGCACAAACAGATGGAGAAAACGTACACAAAGACTTGGCAATACTATACACACACTATTTCATTGGTAAGGGATTACAATTCGAAATTAAGTAATTGTGTTACAGTTACTAATCCCAGTGAGTAATGCTCCGGTACTTTGATATTTTGGGGTTTGACTTCTTTGCTGTTTTACCGACGGTTTGATGGAGAGGTGATATCAGTTTGGTGTGGGCTGGATGAGGCATAATTAACCTTGAGGGCCCAATAGAGGAAGAGCTGGTAATTAAAAAAAGATGCCATGACTGTTACCTGGGCAATAAATGAAAAAAGAAACGGTAGAAACACACCTGACCAAGGACATGTTTCAGAGCCAGCTATCTCTTAAACAAAGTATTTATTAAAGCCACCACATACTTTAAAACATTGTTTGAATAAGCTAACAGAAAGCAACAAATGTGTTATAGAAATCTATTTATATTACCGTTTTAAATAGCTGTAAATGACGTGAAACATGTCCTGTTTTACTTTTTCTATTTAAGCAAACACAGGGAAATGGCTATAAGTCTTTACATTAGATCATGTTCGGGACAACTCACCAAGCTGCTGCCACCAAGACATGAAGCCGAAGCTCTTTAAGTGTCTTAGAATATGCAGCGGTAGCACAAGCGGGCATTACACGCCGTCCTCTCAAGGCTTATTGAAACCAGGAAAAACAGACCTACATGGCTTCTTATTATATTTAACAAGAAGTTTACTGTTCACAAGTCTGCTATAACCTGAAGTTAGTTTAACGGGAGGTAGGAGATGTAGGAATCTTTAACTGGGCAGTCTGTACGGGATTCAGATCACAGAGCTTCTCTGGTAAAAATGACCTCAGTTCTTCCTTAAGGCTGCTGCAAGTCTTGTGTGGTGGTTACCATGCACTAAATCATATCAATACAAACATACACAGTTGCATCATGATGATTTAAGAGCAGTACTGGCAGAGCTTTGGTCTACACCAAGTACCAACAACAGCACGTCGGTCATTGTCAGCTGTCGTTGTTTGGTTAGCTAATTGCTCATTAAACCAGAATGTCAAATACACAGCATAAAAGGTGTAAATTGGGGCTGTCAAATTTAAAGTGAGTGTTAACGCAAATTTGTTTTAACGCCACTAATTTCTTTAACGCAAATCGATCTTTCGGAGGTTGTAGCGGGCTCAGTTTTAAAGCTAAACTGAAGATACTGGCATCATATGAAACTAGAAACCTGAGGAATCCATTGGTACCAACCATGTCATACTAGCCTGTCCTGAAGAAGGCTAAATAATGCTCCAAATGTGCGCACAATTTTAGTGAGAAAAAACTGGCATCTCCATTTTCAAAGGGGTCCCTTGACCTCTGATCTCACCTCGCTTGATCCCATTTTTTCCTGTGTGTTAACCTCCACATTAGCCAGCTCATGGCAATAAACATGGATTGGCCTGCTCCTGCTCCACCTCCAGTCCTGAGAGTCAAACACTGTGCTTTCACTTCAACACAGTCATGACTTGATGAAATCCTAATTCTTGTCAAAACCTCACACAGGTATGTTTGACTCTCCAAGGACAAATACTGAACCTCATGTTACCGTGCAGGCAATAAAGGGTTAAATACAGGTTTAATGTATCATTTTCATCAGATTAAGGGGATGCCCTTCAGACAGCAATTAGTTTTCTAATTAGTTAAGTGTATTTCATCTCAGTTTGATGGTATCCAGTGAGGGAAAGTTCTTCTACCAATGTCCCCAAAGCAGCCTAAATATGAATGACTCTGTTCTTTAACATCCATGCTTTGTCTTTGGAACCACAAACAAAGGCTGGAACAGACAGGAACACGTGCAGTGATAGATCCAGACCTGGGACCAGACCTTTTTTTTTTTCTTTTCTGGAAACGTTTAGTTCAGTGGATACGTCAACAATGTCGCTGAGATAGGATGTGGAAAATGGGGGTAGACATAGCAGTTTTATAGGGCTTTGGAAAAGACCAGAGGGCACAGATGGACATGCTGGGGAATGTGCATTCATAAAAGTTACAGGAGTCCAATAAACTGAGGAGCACTGCACCACCTGTGAAGATCATTTCAATATGGCAAAACAGGGTAATATTATATATATATAGTATAAAATAAGGTTATAGAGGGCTCAGTTTTAAAGCTAGAGTGAAGAAACTGCCATCATATGAAACTAGAATCCGTTGTTACCAACCATGTCGTGTTAGCTTGTAAGGAGGCTAAATAACGCTCCAAGCGGTCATGGCCATTTTCAAAGGGGTCCCTTGACCTCTGACCTCAACATATGCGATTGAAAATGGGTTCTGTGGGTACCCACGAGTCTCCCCTTTACAGACATGCCCACTTTATGATAATCACATGCAGGTTGGGGCAAGTCGTAGTCAAGTTTGCCATGTTATGATTTGAGCATATTTTTTATGCTAAATGCAGTACCTGTGAGGGTTTCTGGATAATATGTGTCATTGTTTTGTGTTGTTAATTGATTTCCAATAATAAATACATACTTATATTTGCATAAAGGAAGCATACTTGCCCACTGCCATGTTAATAAGAGTATTAAATACCTGACAAATCTCAAATCTCAACATTTTCATGCGACTAATCACGATTAAGTATTTTAATCAATTCACAGCTCTAATATATCTTCTCATTATGCATATATGTTTACTACATTCATGTCTACATTCAGTTTAGCAATTTGCAATACTGTCTACCACATTACTCTGTTTAATATTTTATTCATGTTTCTATTTTATCTTGCACTAAGTTATGTCTTAGATTCTTCTTTTTTATTGAATGAGCATTGTTGTAGGGAGCCTATGATCCAACATTTTCACTGCCAACGACTGCTTCACTGTATTTGTTGTGCATTTGATAATAAAGAACATGAAACTTGAAACACACTAAACTGCTGCCAGTTTACAAACCAGAGCTAATGCAGTTCTGAATTCACCTCCCGACTCCATTTATCTCCCTGTTACAGCTTGGCTGCTCTGTTTTCGCTGTGTTATCATGGAGATCCGAGCATGACGCTGTTTTTTTTAAACAACACAGGCGTGGTGACCTGATGGACCTCAGAATGATGCCTTCAAAAACATTTCCTCAAAATGACGCAGAGGCAAAGGTATTTTCCTCTTTTCAGAAATCTTCACGACGTTTCACCGAATGGACTCTCTCAGCTGAGGTACACTGCGTATGTGTTGTTTGCACACGCGCGCACACAATATAGCCAATATAGCCGAAATGCACAAGCGTGCACGTGTGCATGTAGGCTATATTGTGGATCTTAAGATAAACAAAGTAATTATTATGGCTTAAAACAGCTACTCATGCATTCATGCATTTGCTGGGGACTATTTTCAGCAGCGGATTAATCCACATTTGAAGCTCTAGTGAGTATTAGTGGCAGCAGGACGGTGTGTGTTGTGCAGTGAGCAGTGTTTTCAACAAACACACACAAGCTAGTGATGAAATTCTTGAGCGAAGGAGATTTGTTCATTTTTAAACAGGGGAGACGGTTTGTTTTGTTCCCCTGCGACTATCCGACTCCCCCATGAACAACTCCTTTGGTTCTGTATTTTTAATAACCCCTCTAGCTAAATAGTTTAGACAATATTATATATCAAATATGAAACTGACAGAAGGGCGGGACTCTCAGAGAAAGAGTCGCAATTTCAAATCCGTCTGCTACTTCAGCACCACGGACAGCAGCATGGATTTATCAATACACAGCTCAGTTAGGCTGCAGATATTTCAGAGCCGTGGTCGTGGCCTTAGATTCTAACTGGCAAAAACCTCAGTCAGATAAAGGATCAATGAGTCAGGCAGACTACACTAACATATTCAACTAAACAACCCCTCTGCCTCTGCACTCCCTCTGCTACTAGGGGATGGAGAGGGGAGGTGGCAGGTTAAGGTCATTTTGTTAACAAGGAAGATGACATCCTCCCCTTAAATCACCTTCTGTCAGTAGCACAAAGCAGACACGCCCCACAGGGGGTCAGGCATGAGGGAGGTCAGAGATCACGAAGCAAGGGTCAGGGAAGCTTGGCGTGCTGCTCCCATGATGGGAGGATGAGCTCCTGGGACACAAACACAGAGCTGTTTACCTGTCGGGGCTCAGCTCCTCAGCACTGTTTCACTCACACACACTCAGTCAGTCAGCTGCCATTTTCCACACGTTTGCTGCGGTGTGGTACATAATAATATTTTGCCACGCTGCTCAGTGTGTGGTCCGGCTGCCTGTTCACACACTGAGGCCAAACAATGCCGTAACTGTCCCCGTGATCCTGTTGAAAAGGCTTCGGCCCTTTCCAGTTCAGCAGCGTCCACACAAGAGCTGCATTACAGCAGAGAGCTGAAGCACAGACAGCCAGTCGAATGCCGGGTACGCACTACACCGGAATCAAGCTGATTTTGGGCCCGATTCTCCCCTCCTGACGATCATCATCAGCAAAGCCATGATTTTCTGATGGTTCCAAAGATTATCTTTCCAGATATTCCTGTGGTGTGAGGTATGTTAAGTGTTTTTTACATTCCCAAACGGCTCCGAAGTCCATCCTAGCTGCACAGATTTCAAATCGTAAATATTAAACATGTTCAATATTTACGATCGGATATCCTGTTGTCTGTGGGGGAATCCCGAGGACAGCCGATGACGCAGCCAGGTGGGAAAGAACAATAGAGAATAGAGAACCAAGCTGACTTAAGCAGAGTGTGGTGGCTGATTTGGCCAAATCGTTGCTCTCCACACATTATAGGATCAACACTGTTAAATTTAACATAACATATGTTGTTATGTGTGGGGTCTCTGACATTTTCAACATCTGTTAAGATTTGACAAATCTCTTAGTGTGGGCCAGCCTTAAAGCAGCGGCCATCAGTGTTTGTCTTGGCTTTGTCTCTTCTTTAGTTGGACGTGTGAAGCTGTTAAATGTTTTCTGACCAGGGTCAAACGTCACTGCTGCAGAGCTGATTTATGTCTTCAGCTGTGATCGGGGTGGAGACCCGAACACAGCATGTCAAATGTCAATGAAAGTCGTGTTTTTAAGCTGAAATCTGCAACAATTTTAATAATATATATGAATATTTTGTTCATTTATAAAGCACAAACGGAAATATTCTCTGGTTCCAGCTTCTTCAATGTGAGGATGTGTTGCTTATTTCTGCATTTTGTCATTTTAACCGGAATATCTTTTGGAAATCTGAATCTGAATCTTGTTCTCAGGGGAATTGTGACGGGCACAGATTGAGGCAGATACACGTCGAGCTGAAGATGTTGCAACTTAAGCAAAAAACTTAAAATGTACAGAGACAGTTAGGATTTAATCTTTTAAAGAACAGAATGAAGTACATGCACACACACACAACAAAATAAATAGATAGACCTATCAATCACAACAGTGTGGCACCAAACAAATGAAAAATAAAGCTTCCATATCCGCTCCGCTCCAAATCAAACCAATATCGTTTTCTTATTGTTATTTTGGGTGCTACTCTGGTGTATTGCTGCCTCAGGTTTAAATGGTAAATGGAATTGCATCTACAGTATATAGTGCATTTCTAGTCTTCCGACCACTCAAAGCGCTTTACACTACATGTCAGCATTCACCTCATAAACCGGGAGAAATACGGGAGTACTGTGACCCCGGGAGGAAACCGGGAAAATCGGGAGGGTTGGCAAATATGAGGCAAATGCTGGTAAAACATGCAAGTAGCTGCTATTTGCTTCACTCACCAGCCCCAAAAAAGTGGAAGTTGGACAAAAAAATGTTTTATTTCCAACCCTGTTAGATATGATTAAGACCAGAAGTCTGTAGTTGTAGTTGAGGAGGTAACTGGAGGAAGTAAAATCAGAATAGTCACAGAGTAGCCCGTGGCAGGCCACTAGCTGGACAGGCGCCTGAGTAGAGCAGGGAAAAAAGCAGAGACAGCCACCATCATTAATGATTATACACAAAGTTTACAAGATGTGTGCAGACTGCATGTAAAACTGTAAAAGGCTCAACTGATGAGGGTTAGGGAAAGATGGAGACCAGTTGTGGAAATATTGGGTTTGCACCTCAGGCAGCGTTTGATGTATTTCAAAGCTCAGCATTTTAGCTGCGCCTGTAATGATGAAAGAAACCAAGAAAGTGAAGCCAACTAGCACGATGCTGGCAGAGCAAACAACTGTAAGACATGAAGAAGACGAATGAAACTCCATGATAATGTTGTTTTCAGATATAGAAGAAGTGTTGCTTGAAACTCCAGGAACTACAAATCCTGGCCTAAAAAATCTTTCCACTGCCTTATGCATTTTTTAATGCTACACCCAAATCCCATTGAGATCTACTGGCTGTCCATGATATCAGCTGTGCTGGCAGCTCCAGCCTAAATATTACATCTGCATAACACAACATGAAATGCTTAACACATAGTTGCCGATGATGTCATCCTAATAGAGACATGTGCTGGGTGTAATGTGTTTCAGCTGTGCTCGGCTCTGCAGAGCCGTACGGCTTTGCTTCCTGTCTCCACACGGAGAAGCCCAGTCCCAAGGCAGCTAGCAACTCATTATACCGTTCAGACACGCTCATTCTGCTACATCACTTCACTCAGACTGCAATAGTGGTGCTTCACAATAGGCGGTAGTCGGTGTTACCGGTGTTACACAGTGTTGGGCTTGCACCGAATACATTACTTTCACATTGCCCCCCACCGTCGTCCTCCTTTTAAAGAAATAAAACCCACATTTTCATGTTTTCGCGTCGTCATCCACTCTAGTTCTCCAACACTTGGCACACGGGAGAAGCTTGAGTTGGTTGCAATCTGCAACCTCACCGCTAGATGCCGCCAAATCCTACATACTGCACCTTTAAATACAATCCCATAGACATCAATTGTATTTATATCTCAGCCACTATATGCACCACAAACTCCACTGATATTTCAAGATACTCGGTATTCCCTTTTGAGCAGTACAGTATGATAACGTCCGACAGGTTATGAGTTACTGTATATAGGCGTAATGCATTAAAGTCTATGGAGGCTCATTCAGCCCCGTTGTATTTATAACTCAGCAACAGCATACACTCAGGGTTTGAATGCACAGTTGGCTGTTATATGGAAAACATGCATTGCAAGCCAAAGTCTGTGCAGTCTGCCAAAGATGTTTCTAGGGAGTGAAATGACACCATATATTGTTTTGAAAATGGTAGCAAGGATTCTTGTTGGTGTTCAAGGCCCTGTCTACACATATACAGATATTTCCCCTCCGTTTAAAACAAAAAAAATAATAATCTGCTCACACGATCTTTGTTTTACAAAATATGTCTTGGTCCACACTCGATTCCAAAAACAACTCCAATCGCTCGCCTTAATATCTACATGTCACCACAAGTGAGATCACATGTTAAGGGTCAAGGAATTTTGTTACCACCCTTCTCCCTCTCTTTCCTTCTGCTTCACTACAGTCAGTTCGATAACAGATATTTCTCATGGGGGGAGCTGGGATTCCTGTCATCACTCTGCTGTTATCAACTGTCTCTTTCCATGCGTAAATGACATCACTTCCCAAACGCTCCGTTTTACACGTCTGCACCGATACAAAGTGACCAGAGTTTTTAATAATCTGCACTTCAGAAGGCATTCTCAGGGTTAGTTGAGCCAGATAATGACAAGATACCCTGGGTATGTTGAGCTCGCTTCGTAGTAATTAAAAGGCCCCTGGTAAGGTGGTTCATAGCCCACTGCTCTTTCCTGACTACCTGCTGCCTATAGCAGTTGTAGCTGTAGGTCATTACCAGGCCCCATCAGAGCAGACTGTGTGCATGAATAGAGAAGACAAAGACTGGAGAGTGGTCACAGGCTGGGGCACGTCCTCCTTCATGAAGCACAGAAAGGAAAAGACACGGGATCGCACAACACACAAGAGCCATTACAAGAAGTCCCAAGAATTTCTCTTTGTTAAAACACAAATAGAGGAAGGAAGGAAGGAAGGAATCACGGCTCTGGTATTACACTCTGCTGCATCTGGATGTGCTCTGAGGCATGTTTCAACGGCGCATGAAGTTCACTTCAATGAGTATCATAATATTTCCTTTCGGGAATTTGAATTGGCGATAATGTTGTTTTTGCACTCTCTGTAGAGTTTCTTTTGTTAGATATGATGTTGACTTTTGAGTCATAATGAGTAAATGTGTGAATGATACTCTCCAGTATAAGGACTAGAGCCACATCTAACTTTCATAGTGCAACCTACTCCACAATATTTCTGCCACGTTCTGATTACAATGCAGCTCATTTGAAGCTACAAGCGTGACGCTAAACTGCCTGAAAAAGTCCCCTGTAAACATTTTTGGAACTGAAACAAAAGCACGAATCAACATGAGCATCGCTTCCCAAAGAGTAAAGTTTCTCCGAATGTCTCAGAGGATAACCATCTTCCTCGCCCATCTGACCTCTCCGAGACGAAAGCCACTTGTTTTAATCCGCGGATTAAAAAATCATGCATCACATGCAATTAAAAACAAAAAGTCACTGAATGTTTATTGAAAAGTCTTTTGTCAGGTGTTATGTAACCAGTAATTACTATGACAACATAACACACTTTATCCAAACTCCACCTCTGCTTTTGGCAAAGTCCCCTGCCTGGTTTCACAGATAAACATCTCAGCTTACAGAGTCTATGGAAGAGCTGTCTTGAAGACAAAATAATGGACTTCTCTCTGGGTAATGGGGGCTGCTGATTGGAAATGGGTAACCTTGATGACCTTTGTTCTAAAAGAAGTCGTTATGTAGCTTCTACTTTTTGGGTGGAATACAAACTTAAAGGTGTCCTTTGTTGACGAATACATTTCCGTTTATATTGAGTTTTTCTTACCCAAACACATTGTGTGTATCCGTGAGGCCTGATAAACACGTTGAATGCATTTCCTTCCACATAGAACATTATGTAAAGCCATTTTGAGACCTGCACTGTTTACATGCATGTTTACTGGCTAGCACTCTTTTGTTGGTGTATTGCTTGTATTGCTGCAGGGAAATGTATGATGCTGCTGTGCACTTCTGCATATACATGTGTATCGTTGGGCGAGTGCATGAGATACAAAGAAATTTGGGACCTGCACAAAGACACCGTTCTATAACCACCCACTTCGAATGATATCAGCCGATTGAATGTGTGTGGTTATCAGCTTCATAGATATGGGTTAGAAGGGGCATGCTACACCTACTAGTCGGTTCTCCTTCTTCTTCGTCGAAGTTTTACGGCAGTTGGCATCCGTTATGTTTCATTGCTGCCAAGCTAGTAGGTTCAGAGGGCCGTTGGTGGTTGATCACCATTACGAATAGAAGAAGGTGACGCCGACCTCTAGTGGCTATAGCAATTATGACGGAGCAAAGAAGGAAGTCAGGCGACGTAGTACTATAAAGAGTAACAAACACCTCGTGAGGAGGAGGTCAGATTGGATAGATGGATGGGTCAAACAAACACAGGAGAGCGCTGGTTGTGTCCCGTGTGAAACCAAAAGTCAATGACTTATTTTATCGAACTGTTGTTGTTATCGGATATCGGGCTGATACCGACTCAAATAGCTGGATCAGATATCGGACACAATGGGGCTGATCTACTAAATGAGATGGAGCATTGCTGGTGGCTTTGTGCACGCCATTGTCACACACACACACACACGTACGGTCTGTCAACCCGGCGTACCGTTAGCGAGTGTCCGACAGACCGTGTGAGTGTGGGGTTGTGGGTGGCGTTATAGCTGTGAACGTGGCTGTAGCAGTGTGTGTACCGTGTATTTGTCGGTGAATAAATGCTACAACTCCTCAAGACCCGAGCCACAACACTTAAGGTGGACTGTTAAGGTGGACCAGCTATTCTCCTCAGAGTTTTGCTCAGTTTTTTAAGCTATTTTTAAATAATTCGTTTGACGATTAATTATTAATATCCTTAATATTATTATTTCCCTACAAGAAAGGTCACTTCCAGTTCCTGCCGCAAAAATCCATCAATTTATTGGAAGTGCTGAACCAGGAGGAAAACAAACAGGAGAAAATATAAACATCTCTCTTTCCTGTAGCTTCCCTCAGTAAGTACAGGTCAAGATCCACATGCTCCAAACCTGTGACCTTTACTGCAACACATGCAGCTGCTGGTCAGCTCTCTCCGTCTCCTCCACAGACGGAGTCCTGGGCCGGCTGCGGGGAGAGCAGTGGAAAAAAAAAAAAGTAGGACTGTGGAGCTGAGAGATGAAGGGGGGTGGGGGTGGGGGGCTGCAGGGGGCAAAGGTTTAAATGGGGGGACTCGGAGCCTCCGTCTAATTCCTCCATGATCTCCCTGTTGTCAAGGGGAGGGGAAAGGGGCGTCGCCATGGCTCACTGCTTAATTACTTCAAGAAAAAAATAAGTGTCTCACTCGTAATGGCAAGAAGACAGAGGGAGGTCGAGTCTTTGGAAGGAAGAGATTCTAACTGAGGAGCAGACGTGACTCATCACTGGAGAAAGGTGGAAAAACCCTCTCCTGCAGATGAATGAAGTCACAACTGGGAAGCTGTTGTTGTTGCTGCTGCTGCTGCTTGATTGGACACGTGAGGACTGATAAAACACATCCCGCTCTGCAGAGACATCATCACATCTTCCTCATGGTCTTTACAGAGAAGTGACTGTGACAGCAGGTAAAAGGGAATACGATGAAGCCGTTCCACTGACAGAATAACGGGCACCGCGCAGAGGAAATGAGGAATGACTTCTCTGACTAGTGAGGACTTGTCAAACTTGCCAGGAAGGCGGGGAGTATAAGGAAACAGAGACAAGTGGAGGTAAGTGGGGCAATTGACCTGACTTTTTCATTTCATATGCAACACACTGAATACTGGATTGTGCTCTGTGCCCGCTGTACCAACACTCACTAACTGTTTTACCCTCAACACACAGTTTTCCTTCCCTTTGCTCCTCTTTAACGATATTCAAATACACTTAATCCACCCTGACAATATGGTAGCCTATATATTATATAAAAAAATATTCAAACTCAAGACTCTTTTAGCTGGAAATATTCTAGATGTCTTGTGCGTCATATTTTTTCAGCCTGACAGATTTGATATTGTTGGGAAGTTAAAGTTCTGCAGGTTTGAGCAAAGATTTGCTTCACAGTATGACTTGGTTCTGACTGACCTACCGGTGTGTCGGTGGGGTTTAAGGAGTTTAACGTACAGTCACTGTCCTCTTATCAATAACTATCTTCTTATTTATAGTCAAGAGTAGAGAGTCCACATGAATACAGTTTGTTCTGTAAGAGTACATCAGGTGTTTTTGGGCAGCAAGTTGTTACACTGGTGTGGAACCGGGAGCTCTGGACTCACATGTTGGCGTGTGTTTCGGTCGGTATCAGCAACTTATTCCTATTTATTCATTTTTTCTTTAAGCATGTTATACTGCATCAGTCATAATCAGTTTGCTATTAAACTTGGACAATGCATCTTCTCTAGTAGGCCTATAATATTCACACTGGAACATTATAGGGTTAAGTGGTGTGTTTGTTTATAGTGTTAATAGTTAAAGTGCTTTCCTGTGTTGTTTATAGTCTATAGCATCGCTCTATAATATATTATAGGATGCCTATAGCCTGGCAGGTAGGCATGCAGAGCTGAGGTGTGGGAGCTCTTCATTCAGGTTTTAGGAGCAGCGTCCCAGTCAGGATGCTCCTACATATTATACAGAGACACATTCTGAATGTCTACAGTGAATAAAAGGTACCAGGAGATATTGGGTTTGGGTCTCTAAGAAAATTTGAAGGTTTTTGACTTAAAAATATGCAATTTTTCATCATTTTGGACAATTATTATTATTATTTAAATGATTATTCTTATTATTTATCACAGCCTTGTGTGTTTGCCCTGTAAAATAATATTCTATAAAATCAGGTAAAATAAAGTTTAATTAAAACCATTATGACAAACAGTTCACTAATTATTTTACAGAGAGACATTATTTTTGAGAGCTATCTCAAACTTTTTCATGTCAAGGATCCAAAATCAATATCCAACAGACCACAGACCATGGATGTATAAGAGGTTGTGTTCTGTGCTTTTGCCCTGCATGTTAGTAAATAGCCTACAACTACATTAAATCCTGCTGATGCCATGCTACTAGCACTACTAGCTACTGGCCGATAGCCGGTTGTTTGGGAACAGAGACGTTAATACATCCACTATGGTACAGGCTTACAGCATACAGCCAATTGGTGTATTATAAGATAATAAAAGTCATGAATTACAGCCAATATATCCATTATTACGGCCGCATACAGCTAGCAGGAAGCTGGCAGAACCGGATATATGTCATATACATATTGGCGTTTTCAGTCCGCAGCGCCATCTAGCGGAGTTTCGTCTCTTTGCTTCTAAGCTCTTTGGTGGCATGAGACAAAGAAAAACAGGAACCTGCATGACCTCAAGTGCTCTACAGTGCTACTTGAGGTCAAAAACTCCACAGGGAACCTTTAATATTCCTTTAAAAACTAATTTGAGGGATCTGTCATTTGTTTATGCAAAGCTGCTGGAATATTTAGGAGACTGTAATAGGAAGACACTCTGCCATGTATATTTCCTCTGGTCCACTCATGTCTTGGCGTGTTTTTCTGAAAAGAAGAAATATAAATTTTCCTCACAATGAGGTCACTTAGTTGAGTAATTGTGCGATTATGTAAAAGACTCAAACTGTGCCACGTTACAGCTGATGTTATGACTGCTTAAAGTGCAACACACCACAAATCAAAGACTGAATGGACCTTTTCAGTGAGACTCATCAAGCAGCATGTTGAGGCAGAACGGGAGGATGTTAGTCACAGACTAATGAAAGGATAGCTCAATCCATTCAGCTCTAGCAGCTAGACACGGGGCTGATCGGTTACTTATTTAAGTTGTTCATTAGTCAGCCAACACTTGAACCGAATCCGCTGAATGAGGAGAGCCGGGTGTCTCTTTGCTCCCGACCCCCCCGTGGTTTAAAGAGCTCCACAGGCCTGTAATGCCTTTGTGTCCAGACGCCGACGTGCGTTTGCGGCGCAGACGAGTTGGAAGCACCCGGCAACTGTTCATGGTGTGTGTGTGTGAGAATGAATGAGTGCCAGAAACAGACACAGTGACAAAGATAGAAAGGGAGAAGCGGGAGACGAGGAGGGATAAAGCCTGCCTGACAAATTCATTTATCACTTTGGTTGCTGCTGAGCGATTGTGACGTCTACCACGGAGAGCTTTGTTTGTTCTCTGTGTGCTCGTGTATGCGTCTGCTGACACCGTTTAGAAGTTTATCTGACAGATGGTGATCTGGGTCCGACTGTGAAATGCAGCACGGACCCCATAAAACCAGAGATCTGACAGAAGCCTTGACATATTGTAGCTATGGACAGACTTCATTATCGTCAGAGACATGTGGTTTGTGTGTGAAGAGACAAATCTAACCATGTAATCACCACTGATAAACGCATGCACACCCACGTTTGCCAGTGAAATATGGAAGCACACATATTTTATCAGCTTCACTGGCGAGTCAACTTTCAGCATTTATGAGTATTATCTAGATATAGAAGAAGTTGAGAAGTGATGTGTGATTGTGTCTTCCTGTTCGCTTCCTCCTGGGCTGGGATGGATTACTTTATGTCATGTTCCGCAGAGAGCAGGAAATGAACACTTCATCTTCATTACAGCACAGAGGCAGATACACTCCTGCAGTGCTCTTCAAACCACTGCGCTCAATAACTTGTCAAAACAACTAGAAATCCTTCATCTAAAGTCGTTTTTTGTGTCTTATTAGCAAATATTAGAGAAGCACAATTCACTTTTTTTCCCAATACAGGGCTTTAGAACGGACCAACTGCAAACATATACATGAACAAACATATAACTGCATGATAGACAAATGAAATTACATTTGTAGACCTGATGTGTTTTTATTAGGGCTGTCAATCGATTCAAATATTTCATCTAGATTAGCGATTATCCATAGTAAATCGCGATTAATCGCACATTTTTTATCTGTTCAAAATGTACCTTAAAGGGAGATTTGTCAAGTATTTAATACTCTTATCAGCATGGGAGTGGACAAATGTGCTTGCTTTATGCAAATATATGTATATATTTATTATTGGAAATCAATTAACAACACAAAACAATGACAAATATTGTCCCGAAACCCTCACAGGTACTGCATTTAGCATAAAGATATGCTCAAATCATAACATGGCAAACTGCAGCCCAACAGGCAACAACAGCTGTCAGTGTGTCAGTGTGCTGACTTGACTATGACTTGCCCCAAACTGCATGTGATTATAATAAAGTGGGCATGTCTGTAAAGGGGAGACTTGTGGGTACCCAGAAAACCCATTTACATTCACATATCTTGAGGTCAGAGGTCAAGGGACCCCTTTGAAAATGGCCATGCCAGTTTTTCCTGGCGTAAATTTGGAGCGTTATCTAGCCTCCTTCACGACAAGCTAGTATAACAGTATGAGGTTTTCTAGTTTCATATGATGCCAGTGTCTTCACTCTAGCTTTAAAGCTGAGCCTGCTACAACCTAAAAATCGCAAGTTGCGTTAAAGAAATTAGTGGCGCTAAAACAAATTTGCATCAACACGTTATTATCGCTTTAACTTTGACGGCGCTTTTCTGCACAAAGTTTAATGTGTGCTGAACGTTGTGAAATTACTACCTCATAAAAGCCAGGATTTTACAAATTGAAGACAGAGACAGTTAAATGAAGTAGTCAAGCTGAACTGTTGGATGGAGTGCGTTTGTTTTTCTGATGCAACTGTTAAGCAAATCTAACAGACCTCTGGAGTCAAAGCTGAGTGCACCAAGCCAGACGGCAACATTGTTAGTGTGACAGCAGAAGCCCTCAGTGGATGTAAGCCCCCACCCAGGTACATAATCAACACTGCCTGCAGACAACAAAGATCTCATTCATGTGTGTGTGTATTTTGCACATCCTGGCAGTCAGGGCCATTTACAACTCCCTCAGAATGGACGTCATATTTCCCTGTCGTCTGTCTTTTGTAGCAGCTGGGTCAGTTAGTCTCCAGTAGCTGCTCAGTCAGAACAAATAATGAAATAACATGACATCAGTGTGATGGATCCATGCTCATCGTTATGGACTTCCACGTTGCAGTTCTGGAGTAATGAATCACATGTTTCCCTTAAAAACTGATCAATCAAATAATCTCATGCTTCTTTTGCACTGATCCAGAGAGCAGACCAACAGAGCTGCATTATTTCAAGACATCATGTCGTGATTTAAATAAGGTGAAACATCCTCCAGTCTGCAGGGGTAAATCAGTGGGACATGTAATGTTGTTATGTGGTCTACAGGTACATTTTCAGGAGCTTAGAATTTAAATGGAAAAAAGGCCGAGGGGAAAATCTTCAGATTCTACCGCAGCTGGCCTATAAACATTAGCACCACATGCATTTACAACACCGCACCTCGACACCGGTCTTATGGAAATAATAAGCTCAGTCTGTTAACTGCATCAGAACACAGAGGAGCTTGGATTAGCTTCAATGTACTTCACACCTCCTACGATTGTTATTTCTTTCAGGAGTAAGAGCTTCCTGTCGTGTTCATTTACTTTCCATTTCCACAGCTTTATACCGAACATGTCAAACAAGTTGAGTTTGTTAAACGGCAGAGGGAATACCGGCCAAACAAAATAGGTGCCAACGTTGACAGTAACCATGTGTGTGGGAGTGGGGGCGTGCCTGAGACTCAGTCTACATCTGTGTGAGTGTTAGTGGTTAATGTGTATTATTTCTTGTTTCATTCATTTTTTTTTCTATTTGTCAAACCAACGTAGATCATATAGACCATACTGTAGCTGATCGTTAATCGTTTAGTCATTTAACGTCAAAGAATAGTGAAAGAAATGTCCGCCACAATATCCCAGAGTAAAGGTGACGTCTTCAAATGTTTTGTTGTCTCTGACCAACAGCCCAAAACCCCAAAGATATAAATTTTATTGTGATATAAAACAGCAACAAATCCTCAGATTGAACAAGCTGAAGGGAGTGCTTGACATTTTCTTTTTTTTGTCGATCGATTAAATCGACTAATCGCTTGACCTCTAGTCCACGTGCAGCCCAAAACTTATGACCGTATGTATATCTGTCAACACAGACAACCAAAGTTGTATAAACAGAACCACTGTTCATTGAGTATATTAAACTCCAGCTCCAGAGAGACTAGCCCAGGCTCAGACTGGTCAACTGATGAAAAAGTCAGACGGGCTTTCATGAAATGCAAAGATAGGAGAAATTAAAGCGATAACATATTCGAAAAAAAGCCAATGTGAAGCTTGAGTTATTTGTACTTGAGCAATCGTAGTCTTGCAATTTACAGTTTTGCAACTGTGATGTTTGCGGCAGAAAGTCACGAAAGGTCTCATTTTTTAGGTTAGGTGACAACCTGTTCACACATTGGCAATGAAAATCTATCAAAAAATATTTGTACAAGTAAAAAACGTATATATACAGTCACTTTAAGAGAACTGTAGAGGATGAAAAGGGAGACTAAAAACACAAGAGAGACTTGACGCCCGTCTTCAAAGTAGCAAGGATGTTCTGACTGTTTTAATATTGTTTTTCTCTGGTTATTTGTCTGCTGCGGTATGCATCAGTCAGTAGCGCAGATAGTTTGTGGGCCATAAGAAGCTACTATCTTTAGATGAGGGGCTAAGACTGAACATATGCTTCCCAGATTCCAGGAAAATTCTCACTGTTGAAAATAGCTTTTAGATAAAACAGACCGTAGCCTCAACGATTCAGGCCAAATCATGGACCAAGAGCAAAGACTATGAGGCCATAGACCAGAAATATTAACCAAAAATCACTGCTCACATATCAAAGTCTCTCATGGTCCACTTGTGTGAGTAATGAAATTCACTTTCAACAAGAGAAAACCCTCATCTAGACATTCACAGACTGTTGGGAAAATGGATGACCATTTTATTATGTAGTAACTACCATTTCCAACAAAGAGACTCATTCCAATGTTGTGATGGCATTTTCTTTCCCACAAGACCAAGAGAATTATCATGAAAACATGGCGTGCCAGTATAAAAGCTTACAGCCAAGACTGGAAATAAGGAACAAATTTTCCTGAGCAAGCCTTCTTAGTCATATCTTTT